>JAGVSQ010003053.1:0-22712 GCA_022683975.1 Rhyacophila evoluta | reverse complement strand
AATTATACAGAGTTTTGAGTATTGTAACATCTGAAAAGATCCTGGACGTACGTAATATGAGTATGCATGAATAAACCATTCCTAGATTATTAAAAAAAACCGAACATATCCATATAATTTGGCTTTCTATGTTTTCATTTCGTGGCTTGTGTTGGCTTCCACAATCGTATGATTCAAATATCAATTCATTTAAAATCGCATAATAAAACATTATTTATTTTCTTTAAACCGTGTCGGCTCGGAATGTAAAACATATTGTTAACTTACTTACCGCCAAAACCTATCTCAAAATTTTACAAAAACCTGTTTTAGTGTTATTTATTAGTTAATAATTAAAACGTTTATCTTGCAATTGCTCGTAACTCTATTGAGATGAATATTTGAGTTACGAGCAATTATCACAAGCTTTAATAAGTATTTGCTAATGAAAAGCGTTACAAAGGTTTTCGTAAAATTGAAACCTCTGTATGCAATATATGAATAGGTGATTTAATCATTGTATGGGTATATCAATTATTTTTTAGCCATCTACGTTTTCTATCTCTCTTGGAAATACTGTTACAGTAAAACTAGTCCTTTTTTATAAGACAGCTGATTTCTTAATGTGTAAAATCATATATCTGGGTGAATGTCAGAATACAGAGATAACATATACTTATTTGTTTTTATTTGTTGTTATTTCAGAGCAAGATGAATCACAGATATTCGTCAAGTTTTTCAAATTCCACAAGTGCTACGACCTCATTCCTACATCAGCTAAACTCGTCATCTTTGATACGGAGCTGCATGTCAAGAAAGCCTTCTATGCTCTTGTTCACAATGGTAAGATGTTTTGCCTAAGTAATAAAGTTCAATCTGTTTTAGCTGTTTTTTGTGTCATTAAGTAATTGAATTTTGGACTATAGAGTTTAAGTTAGCTGTTGGCTGTTAAGTCTTACAAAAGTCATCAATTGCTGATTCTCTCTTGTTTCGAAATATGTTTTACTAATATCATTTGCACATTTTGGATTGAATTTATTATATCAGCCGTAATAGCACCTTAGTTTTAAAGCTACTCCTTACTTTAAATATGATATATCCCAACAAAAGCTTTTGTTCACATTTATTGAGATCATTTTTCGATCCTTTATTACAAACCACATTGGTGAACCAAATCTGTTAGATAAAGATAAAATTAAATTATTTTTCAAATTTATTCTGCAATGTAATATGTTGCTCTAATACCGCCATTATGGTTTAAAAAAATGCCTTGTCTCCAAAATGAATGAATTCTTAATCCAAAAAATATTAAAAAATCGAGGAGATATTTTTTTAGTGGTGTTAGTTTTCTTTCTCATTTAAATAGCGGCAAGCGATTATTAAATAATAAACATAAGAATCATTTTAGTAATTTTGCTCCTATTTACCAGACCATAAGACAAGATATGGATATCTTGTTCATCCATTATGTTTTATTTTATATTCTATATCAATATATTTTTTTAATAAGTAGCGTATGGCGATACAGGTTACTATGTATGCACTATTATTCAAATAATTTTGACTCCCGATTCTCCGAAGTTATGTTAACTAGATATGTGTATTCAATGCATATGTTACTACATTAATATTGATGGTTTTTATTTTCCGTTGAAGTGATTGTAATTAGTCAATGTTTAACAAATGCAGTGAATTTTTTTTATGTTTTTGATTATATAGAAATTCCTAGGCATCTAGGGAATATTTTTTATCATGTTTTCCAGTAAAATCCGGAGTTCATTATAAAACAATTAAATATACATGAAACATTTATGAAATAACATTGTTTCTTTTAGCTTCTGCGTTGTTTTATGTTTAGTTTACTGAAATATTTGCTGTGGTGTATAATTATTGTAAGAAAGCTGAAAAGCTTATTTATTATGTAAACAATTATCAAAATTATTTGTTGCAAATAATTATCAATGGCAAAATAATTACTATTTAAAATAATCATTCTTGCTCTCTTATTGATTTTAATAGTTAGAAGCATTATTATTCTAGAAAATTGATAATATTGTATCTATGTTATATTATATATCGTCATTGAGCTGTTACAACCTCAGATGCTACAATTTTGGTATTTTTGCATTTTCTCTTTCTTCATATTAGACCCCATAGTTTGGTATAGCAGGTAGTTTGTTAAAAGGACTTCAGGCACTTAAATTAAACTATAAATAAAAATAGAAACATCTATGATGAAACACAGTTTTTTCATTCCCCTGTAAAATTTTCTTACATCAGAGGCATTAACAGCTCAATGACGATATATATAATTAGACCCTTTTAGAAAGAATTCATGAAAAGAAAATTTTCTTTAGTTCGAAATGCTGTCAAATTACCAAAACCGCAGAATTTATTTCTCGTCACGAATTTATATTTATTTATGATGTGTGCATAAGTGAGTGAATTGAAAAATATTTTGCAAAAGTAATACACAAAATAAATATTATGGTATTTGTATTTGTTTTATTAATTTAATGTCACATTGTTTTGCTATAGTAAGTTTTAAGCGAATATTTTCTTAATGCCTATTTCTATTATTTTGAGATTTGTAAATAATTCTTGAAACATGGCGTTATAATGTTATGGTTCAGGAGTGCGAGCTGCTCCGCTGTGGGACTCTCAACGTCAGGAGTTTGTGGGAATGCTTACTATCACCGATTTTATCAAGATCCTGCAGATGTATTACAAGAGCCCAAATGCTGCCATGGACGAGCTTGAGGAACACAGATTGGAAACATGGCGAGGTAGGTTCCTCTAATTATTGTATTGATCAAGATAACCCTATTCACTTATAATGTGTTATATATATTATTATAATCAAGGTATGGGCAATGTTATAAACTCATTTATTTTTCAAAAGATTTGTCATTATTTTATTGATATTAATGAAACTGTACGGAGCAGAATTCATCTTAAACATTTTTACTTGCCCAATCTCTAAAAGTTGTTAGATTTTTGTCTGGCTTGTTTAAAAACTGTGTCTATCCCATATTGATCTATCACACTGTTCATGGATTGCACACAAAACTGCAAAAATGATAAGTTTTCTCTATAGTCATAATCAATCAATTATCATTTTATTTTCTAAATTGATTTTTTTAAATAATATCATGTAATATTATCAATAACAATAGCATCAAAAAATCTGGGGTAAATAGAAATGGAAGCAACTATAACTACTATGTTTGGCAGTAGATAAATATAATCAAGCTTTTCAGTATTGCTATTTAATTTAAATAAACAATGTGACAAAAGCTTTTATTGAATATTACACACAATATTCTCTGTTTCTTGATTTTTTACTTCTAAATAGTCTGCATTGTACATCCTATTCACTGGAAGTACTGAAAGCTCTATTTCTTACAAAGCAATTAATTGCAAAGTCTATGAAAAGGCATTGATTTACTTAAAACACTCGAGAGGTTCATTATTGAGTATGAAACTTGGTAGTTATTCATTATGTGTTTTATAAATAACTAATGAAGTAATTTCAGTATCAAAGGTTGTTTCAGGTTTAGTCAGAATATTGTTAATGATAGGGTTTCCATAATGGAATCCTTGATTATTAAGTTAATTTAAATATCTATACATGGTATAATTTTAACTATAATATTTAATTTTGATGTGAAGTAGAAGAAAACTCATATAATATGTATTAATTCATTTTGCCTTGTCTATTATGAACTCTCCCAACATATTGCTTCATTTGTTAAAATTGCATGCTCATGAATCACTCCAAACCACGGCTTCAGGTTTCAATTCCATAACTAATTAAAGATGCACTTAGATAGGTCCATTGGGTTAAGCAAATGTGTAGTAATAAATCCTACTAAATATGATCTAGTAAAAATGACACATTGTCATAGTAGAATTGGTTTGAACTACGTTACCTATTGTTATCACTTTAAACGTTGTTATCGTTAATATCACTGTGTTTTTCCTCTAATTGCGTATTATTATTTTCAGATGTCTTGAAAGGTTCTATCATCCCACTTGTATCGATTGGTCCAGACGCCTCTCTATACGAAGCCATTAAAATTCTCATCACCAATCGAATTCACAGATTACCGGTAATCGATGCTGTTACTGGTAATGTGCTCTACATCCTCACACATAAAAGAATTCTGAGATTCTTATTCCTTTATGTAAGTGAAAAAAAAAAAATTTATTGCCTTAAGAATTTATGAATTTTATTGGCTTTAAGATATCCTTTGTGCGTTTATTCAGGTATAATTTTTCTTGGTAAAATTCTTTCTTACAATATTCTTAATTCAAATTATATGGCTTCTGGCCGTATCTATATTGGATATCATATTATTTTCAAGATTTATCGTCATTATGAAGACAGCAAATAGTATTATCACTATATTCACAGAAATACCATTAAAAATGATAAGTTAGATCGATTGAGAAAATGTATTATATTATAATCATTACTCCACTCTTGTCTTAAAGATTGCAGAATTATATTGTTAGTATACTGGCAGATGGTGTTAGGTCAAAAAATACTGTTTTGAAATAATCTAGTTTTAAAGTTTGAGTCTCTCTTTTTTTGCATCACGAGCAATCAATAATCTCAGGCAATTTTGCTATCTCCACTTCTATTTTCGTGCGGTAAGCATGTATGTGTCCCTTTTTCTTTTTTACACATTATCTTTTTATCGTGAATGGTTAGTTTTCTTCCAACAACCATTATCTATAGATTGACTAACTGAAGATTGATCTTAAAGTATCTTCAATATTGTGTAGTCCAATGTGTGAATGTGGAAAGGAAAATGAAGATATCAATCACATTGTTTGGCAGTGTAACACTCTAAGATTGGGCCTATTTTTAAAAAATTATTCAGACTTGAGTTTCAACTGCCTCTTTCAATGAAATTTTTCTTACAGTCTCCACATATTGCTTCATTCATGCATGTTTTTAAATTTTTAAACAAATGTGAATTTAAGATTTAAATGTAATTGTAAATTATGTACTTTGTTTTTTTTAAATGTATGTAATGTATCAACAGTTTATCCGAAATAAACCTTTTTTTATAAGGAGCGTCCCACTATTGTTTATGATATTTTTAGTGCAGTTAAAGTGTTAATGAGTCTGCTATATTATTTAATGTCTTGTACTTGTAAAACTAGGGACACAATAATACTCACTAATAATTTAAGATCTGGCACTATGGAATTGTGCATACTATCGCCCCTAATGTTTTATTTTTATTACTTGCAAATACAGATAACACTGATTTGTTATGATACATTATAGACAAAGATAGACAAGGAATATTAATTAGTGGCTTGCATGTCAGAAAAGTGTGACAATCA
This sequence comes from Rhyacophila evoluta, assembly GCA_022683975.1. Taxonomy (NCBI): domain Eukaryota; kingdom Metazoa; phylum Arthropoda; class Insecta; order Trichoptera; family Rhyacophilidae; genus Rhyacophila; species Rhyacophila evoluta. The sequence continues at coordinate 17,372 of JAGVSQ010003053.1, read as the reverse complement.
AGAAACGTAATATCTATAATGAACATTGAATTGCCATTTCCTCGTTAAACTCATAATGATAGAAATTATTATATACAATGATTCAAATTCAGAAAATGACTAATCACAAGTATGAAACAATAACATGTCAGCCAACTGTCAAACAATACAAAATGATTGTCTAAATATGACTCAGTCAATACGAACAGGTCATTTTCATTGTCTACTTGTAAAAAACTGCAACTCTTGTTTATGTTTTCTTTCCATTACTAATATGGTCAAAATGACTTAATACATAGTGATATTTTAATATCCCAGAAAAAGTACAAGGAATTTGGCTAAGTTTGTTTTACTGACAACATAACAATATAAAAATAAAGATGGAGTGGATTTTCTAAATTACTTGAATTTATTATATTTTGAAATAGATTATTTATTATTTTTACATTTTGACAACGAATAATAATTTTTCTTCCTTGCGCTCCAGATAAACGAGATGCCCAAACCTGCATACATGGATTTGATTTTACGTGATCTGTGTATTGGCACAATGGAAAACATTGAGACTGCAGATGAAGAGACCTCCATCATTGATGCCTTGAAGAAGTTTGTAAACCGCCGAGTATCTGCACTACCTCTCATCGACGCCGATGGAAAACTCAAGGATATATATGCAAAATTTGATGTCATAGTAAGTATCGTATTGACCCGAATGTAAGGCGACCCTTATTTTAAACCATAAAGAACACTTACGTATCCTTTGCGCGTATCAGTCATCTTATAGTTTATGTATGAGACCCAGAATTCACCAAACACAGTAGTTAAGTAATATACAGAGCAGGTCTTAAATGCAAAAAAACAATTTGGTGGTTATGGTAATAAGTCACAGATTTTTTTTATTGCGATTTGATCATTTATTCAAAAGAATTCTAAATAGAATATTATACACAATATTTACGCTTTGTCTGAAATACATGAAGTGAATTTTAATAACATTAATTGAAGTCACTTAATTGTTACTCTATCTCCTACTTTACATGATGACATAAGATGTAACCAGAAATAAAACACCACATAGTCCCGCTAACTGCTTGACATCTTCGCCTATTTAATCACTTCTACAAAACATTGTGAGGTTTAATCTTTAAATAGTGCAGTATTTATTAAACTTTTGTTTAAAATATTCACTATACACTGTATAGTGCTATATTTACAAAAGGCTAAGGCAAATAAAGCCAATACCCTAAAATATAGTAGACATGTAAGACATGTTCAGCTATATTGGGTTCCAACCTATAATCCATTATTTATAATTGAATATTTTACAACCTTATAACTTATTGATTGAATCAGGGTGGGCTACAGACTTTTAGAGACACATATAGTTTAAATGGGAAATCCGAATTCCAAATCCAATTCAAGGCAATAGTGATTTTTCATACTATTTCCATAGAAAATATACTCATTGCATGATTATGGATGTTTAAAATTATTTTAACAATCCCTATTCTTTTCAATTTTGCCCAGATTTTTTCTCTTTATCTACATGATTTATTTTTCGTATCTAGGACAATAAGGTAGTAAATCGCACAAAATCTATAATATTAAAATATTTTTATAGCACCATTCAGAATGACTTACTTATATTTTCATAGCTTTATTAGCTCTCCATCTCTCAACAGCTATTTAACTATGTCAGCCCAACTTTCAATAATATCATGTTCATTTTATAAGATGAGAAATGTATCAACAATTTATTTAGGTTAAGAAAAAAGGCTAATCTATAACATTTAGGTTAAACTATTTAGAATATATCTCGCCTTATATTTGTGCCAATACGGTATTTATTAAACATATTTAAATTCTTGCTTAATATTGTCTATTTAATTTTTCTCTATATTTTGTCTTTATATAATATGTAATGTGACAACTATGGTGTATGGGCCGATTATTTTTATAGTGGTCGGTAGGAGGTGGTGTATTTTTTATGTTTGATGTGGTAGTTTTATGTTCATCCTGGCTTTTTATATGTTGAAACTCCTCAAAAAAAACCCTGTTACTCCTCGATCCATATTATTTACATTTTGAACTATGGCATTCATTTTCTAAAAATATTTCTGGGGCTTTGTAAAGTTTTAAGCTTTTTAATGGCTCTCATTCCTGTGGCTTTTAGAAAAAACTTTCAATTAATTGTTTTGTGTTTCCAGAATCTCGCTGCTGAAAAAACTTACAACGATTTAGATGTGACCTTAAAACAAGCCAATTCACATCGTAATGAATGGTTTGAAGGGGTGCATAAATGTACATTGGATGAAACACTATATGACATTATGCAGAGGATTGTGAAAGCTGAGGTAAGATTTCCTTTATTTACTTACAGTTCAAAACTATGATATAGACACCAATTTGAAGCATAAATATAAATCAGTAGTGGAGTACCATGGGATAATCTCTATATTCATAATTTTCTCCGTTTATTTAGGTGACAGTGTTTTTTCTTTAGTAATCAAATCAATTTTGTATTGTTTCCTATTGACTTTTTTTTTGAAAGGGTGTCTAAGATTTTTTCATGTATCACATACAGGTTCACAGACTCGTGGTTGTAGATGAAAATGAGCGAGTAACTGGAATTATTTCTCTCTCCGATTTATTACAATATATTGTGCTACGGCCACAAGGAGAAGGTGGGCAGGCCTTGCGAACAGTTCCTCCGCAGAGTGACGATGTAGTTGAATCTCAAAAGGAATCAGCGGACAAGGAAGAACAGGAAACCGCAGAATTGCTAGCTGAAAATGTAGAGACAACTGATGCTGTAGACCTCCCATCAAAAATGTCCGAATTGAAAATTGATTCTTGCGAAATAGCACTAGCTGAAGAAGAGGGTGAAGCATTTGGTTTTCAATAGAATCGTCCGAGAATTCACATCGAAATGAAGACTTATGTGGGCAAGTTGTAAGTGATAAAGTCCAAAGGTATATTCATTTCTTTTAATAGCTATATTTTTTTGTTAATTTTAATAAATTAATTAGAATACTTAAAAATTAAGGCTTAAAATGTATTAAATTTTTTGTTTTTCAAAACATTACATTACAGTGTTTGATTGTTAAATAGCGTCATTTATTCTAGTGTAACTAGACAATTTCAAATATGACTGGCAATTTTTTTTTTGTTTATATAATATATTTGCGTTTAAAATTTTTTTTTGTTATGAAAGTTAAAAAATTAACTATCATTTTAAATGCTATAAGATTTTGTGTTAGTATTTGAAAACTATTATAAAACTGTATTCAATTGTTAGTTAATATCAATGTATTTATAATTAATCTTTTTTTAAGTATAGCTTGAATGTCATGTGTTGAGTTAAATGGTCTTGCTTTTAAGAAAAAAGCATTATTTCCAATTGATATTAGACCAAATTCCAATATATTTCAAGATTGTAATATTTATTGTTATATTCTTGAAACTATTCATGTGAAAATAGAACCAAATAACTTTTATAAAAAAAAGTATTTTTAAGTAATCTTATGAGAATAGAATACAATAAAACATTTTCTGTTTGTTTTTACTTGTGTTGAGTTTTACCTGATTTTACACCCTTTATCATGACATGATATTTTTGTTCACCTGATTTGGTGAATGCACTCAGCCTGGGAGAAAGTTGCCTTTTAATAAATAAGCTTCCAGAATGCTATATGATTTTAGGATTATTCCAAAATAATAAATAACTAATATCTTAGTGTGGCAAGTACTAATGACTTTTGTTAAAGATAAATTATGTCGCTATGCAGTTATTTATATATATATTCTAACTAAGTGTACAATTAACTGATAATGCTCGAGTTATATTTATAAACACACAATATTGATCAATAACACTTCAACATAAATAGCAATATGTATATACACATGAGAATCGAAATCATTAATTATGTATTCCAGAAAATTATATCTCTTAAAAAGACATCCAGTTCTTATACCTACCTAACCTAATCATCTCATAAGTTTTCACCAGAAGTTTAAAAAATCAATTACTTTGATATTCTATAAAATTTAAGAACAGTTAGAATGACTATGCATTGACAAATCAAGTCACTCTTAATTATTGGATTAATGGTTTTTGTTGATTGTATTTAAATATGAACATAAAATCCAACAAATGTTATTGAGGTATGTATACTTAACTGAAAATATAATATACATTTGTGCCCTGGCTGTTCCAAAGTCTAGTTAATATACAAGTAACATGCTGGTTTATAAAGCTTGAAAACTGAATCCCCATTTACGAATAAAAAGCATTGTAACAGTACACATATTTTGTATAACTTTCAATTTTGAACATTATACATTTAAATATTAAGCTACAATATCGATTGAATTATTCGATGGCAGAAATCTTTAATACATAATGATTAATAAAATCATTATCATAACAATTTTGCTTGATTTATGAATGTATACTCGCATTTACACGACTATAAAAAAATAAACCATCGCCAATATTTCCACTTAACTTTAACTCAATTTTTGGTTTAAGTAACTTTTTAAATTTATTTTTTATTTTTTGTAATCTCGTATCAATGGCACAATTTTTTATAAATATTTTATAATCATATATGTACTAATATAATAAGTGCCAATAATATGAGAGTTTACAAAAAATATAACCTTACATGGTTAATTAATATTTTCGACTGATGGTGCTTGATGGAAATTGATTTTAAATTCTAAATTATTTAAAACTAGTAAACATTGTAAACAGTAGAAACTGGATTTCACATATGGAAATTTACCAGTTTTAAATAATTTAGAACTTATATGGTTACTTAAATCAAAAAATTGAGATAAATACTCTTGCACTACTGGCCACAAAATTTTCAACAATAACAGCCAGACAAAACTATTATTGTAGTATAATCAATGTGTATTTTAGTATATTTATCTTGTTCTAATAATATAGAAAATATAATATTTTTGAAGAAATATGAAATAATGATGTAATAATTATTAATGCAATAAAAATATTTCTTGACGCAAATTTGCAAAGTTTTCACTTTCAACACAGACAAATCTTTGTATTTCGGAATAAAAACTGCTCGCAGAGAAATATTTGAAACTAATTCAAACCTTCAATATTAAATTTATTAAAAATAATAAATTTAACACCAAATGTTCATTTATATTTAAATTGATCATTTATCATAGGTTATTGTAGTATGCTTGTAAATAATGAGCGAATAGTTGAAAAAATATAAATAAATTGATATTTCCTAAGCATGTGAAAAATATCCATATCGCATAATCTTTTGCAAACTGCAAATTATAGGGAATTAATTGTTTTTCACTAAAAACCAAATGGATGTTTGATGTATTTTAATCACAATGAGCATCATGTTTCAATACCTCGATTCAGTGCTTTTTAAAAAGTTTGATCTTCAGAAACGAGCATAATATTAGTACAAACCAAACTGAAATAAATCTCTTTATTTTGACATGAACATTTTAATCAAGACTTGCTAATAAGTCAAAACTTAAAATATGTGCAATTCCACAATTTACTTTTAATTTTAACGAGCATAATTAAAAAAAAATAGAAATAATTATTGCTGATTCATTATTTTCTTTGATTTATTTATAATACGCTTACAATGTTAAATAAAGATATTTTTGGGTGTGGTGTAGAATCAGAATAAAATTTCAATGAGGGTTTTTTCCAGATATTGCGTTGTCAAATTAACAAGATTTTAAATGTGCTTATATTTTTGCAGTTGTTATTTTTACTTAACCATTTGATTGCCACAAGTAAAAATTAAATTATCACCCATATGAAACACGTATAAAAAAAAGTAACTAACTATATGATGTGTTGTTATTCTTACATATTATGTATGGTAAGATTGGTTGTATTTAATTTTCATGGGAAATTAGGATATTTTTATAAAATTGTCACTCAGGATTCTCACTAAAGGATATTTATTTATTTTCAATATATTGTCAGAAAATTTCTTTGCCTAAAATTGCTCAGGGAAATTGTAATAAACAAAAGATATTGTGCAAAACATGTTATTTCAAATTGTCACCCATGTGACAGCCCTCTATGATCATATGCCATGCCTGCAACATTGCCATGTTGGTTTACCCAATATTTTTTGTGTGATTTGTGATTTCCTTAAATGATAGGTGACATTTAATATAATAATTAAAACAGAGTGCCCACCGGCGATCAAGTATCTCAGGTACATTGTTATCCGAAAGTAAGATAATCGTAGAATTGTTGAACACCACATAATATGGCAAGAGTGAAATCGTCCATATGAAATATTTTAAGAACATATTATCTAAGTGTTAAATTGGTATTGTTTCATCATTATAGACACAAATAACACTACCTGTAACATATAACACATGATATTCACTATTCCAATGTAACATAATTAAACGCTTCAATTAATATGTACTTGTGTTTGGTTTAACAATTTATTATTATCGGGGAAAGATTATTGGTATCCTTTATTAAAATTTTGATCTAAGATACACTGATAAATTATTTGTTTACTCTTTTATACATGATGGTACAAATTTTGTCATAAAATATTTATAGTATGGATAGATGTTTGATGGAAATTAATTTTTAATGCAGTCACTTCATAAAATTTGTACAATTTCATATTAATTGTCACTCGAGAATAGTTAGAGATATTATAATGCAACATTCTTACATAGATTACTATTTTTTATTGCTGGTGCTTATAGAGTTTTTCTCTGTGCTCAACAATATACAATAATTGTGCTTAGAATTGGTATATCATTGTGCAATTGGCCGACAACTGTTTTTGTGAAAAATATCGGTCAAAATAATTCTTTACAATACCGGTATCCATATACTCCACCATTGAATAATATTCTTCATATTGTGAAGATATATATGCTTCACTTTCAGAACAGCCATAATAAAAAATCTTTCCCTGGTACTGACTACGTACTGTTTGTTTTTAAGATGTAGGCAGTTTGTAACATTGCCATCGTTTTGAGATCGTCGATCACAATTTTATAAAACACCTTCTTGCAAGTCAGTATCATTTGTTGTTTCACTGAAAATTACTAATTGCATAAGTCAAATTTAATGTTAATTGATTGAATAATTTTGCTGAAAAATGCTTCTGTACGACATTATTGAAATTATGTCTGTCAACGTTTATTAATAAATCCAAAATAAAAGAATTTTACCATTTATAAAGCTAACGGTAGTACCTTATTATGATTTTAAGTAATATAGTAGAATTCAACGAGGGCTTAGAATTAAACATTGTACTTGAGTGATAATCTCAGGAAACAAAAAAAACTTAACTTTTAATAAGTCAATGTAATTAAAAATAAAATTAAGGTGAAGATCAGGGGCACCAACCTACGGCGCATCGCATGATTACAAGCGATGCAATGACAGGTTCTAAGCAGATTTTAACGTAAGAAGTTAGAAACGGTGCTTGAGATGTATGGCACATCTGAACTCATATGTGAAAAAAATTGGCCCATGATATGTAGAAGGTAGGCTACCCCTGGTCTAGATCATAATTAATTGACCTGAAAATAGAAAATACATTTATTATAACTTGCCAGTAGTTAAGAAATAACATATGAGCTATTTACAGCCGGGACATATTTCTTTAGATAATGTTTGATAATTAAGCCCTCAATAATATATAATAATTTGTCGTATTGAAAATTTCATCAGAGGAAACAAGTATGCTGTGTTCCGCGTGATATTGCTGTACTGTTGTCTAAGAATACTATAAAAAATTTAGTTTATAAATTAAAATGTAAAAAACTTCTTGGCATTGTCATTTTAAAAATGTATTGGTACTAATTTTTTTGCTTTTCAATATTCTATTTGGAGACAAATAGCTTAATTGTTTTTTAATTTAAAATAAAACTGGATGTATTACTGGAGTTATATTTGATTGATGAGTCATTAAGTTATTTTTACATTTTTTTATAGTCGTATCTATACCTCATTTCAAGCAATGACTGATATTCATATGAATATCCAGATAAAGTTTACTCCATAATTGTTACCAGAGAATTATCAGTTTGTCATGTAATACATGTCTTCGGAAAATTTTAAAATCATTTAAAACCATACTACTTATCTAGCAAGTGTAACGATTTGTAATTGCAGTAGAACCTTTATGTAACCAAGAGATAGTCGGTCAAAGTCCGTTACATAAAAAAATCTTGTTTATTCTATTATTCATATACCAGACTTTTTTTTTTGGCGTGTTGTTTCTTTTGCTTCGCTTTATTCATTTTCATCTATATTTCAGCTCAGCTATTTCTTCTCCAGCATTATTATATATTGTCCTACAGAAGTCGGGAAATTCTAACCCTTTTTTATATCTCACTGCTTCTTGGTTACCAAACAAATTCTTCCAACTATTTTTTTTCAAATGTTTGCACTTTCACTTCTTTGCGGATATTTTGTATATTATATCGGGGTTCTACTGTACTCACGAAAAAATTCAAATCCTAATAAAGAAAAATTCTAGAGGTTTAATTTATTTTTTAGTTTTATTAGTATTGTGTTATACGATGAAAATAAAATTATTTTATCATAATTTAAATTCAATAGAATGGTTCTATTTTTCTACCATATTAAAAAAGAGAAAAAACTATTAAAAAATAATAACTGAAATGTATTGCAATATTCGACCACGAATTTTTGAAACACTGATTGTTTACATCCTCGGGATGTAATTTATTACAATACAAAGATTATTGATTTGAGCAAATTTATAGTTTTACTCTTAAAATAATAACACATATGAATGGTTTCCAGTCATACAATAAATATTGTAATCTTTGGTCAATTTTCAACAGTTTTAAATGTTGAAATCCTCTCATTAATCGTAAAATGAAATTCCTATACAGTATGTAACATTGTTATAATAATACACCAAAAAAAAGGAATTTGCTATATTGTACATAATTCATAATGGGCAATTTCGCATTTATATTTTGACCAAAGATCGCAAAAATTCTCAGTTTTTATGTTTTGTATGTACAGGCAATATACAGTATTTTTATGAGTTACAAAATAATGCCTTCAAATAACTGCTTTAAACTTGTATTGTATTTGAAGGGTGTATTACTAATATGAAGCTTTTTTAATAGCTATTCAGAATTTTGAAGATACAATGGTCACCCGTCTAAATGTATTGTTATATTGATTAGTAAATAGTATAATAATATATACCACGACAACTCTCATATTTGTTTTTTTTTTTATATAAAATGGAAATTTATGCGCCATTACTAATAATTATCCATTATCTTGAAATCTTGAATATGTTATTGTATTGGGTAAGTTGGCTAAACAACACATTCTCCATGATGTATTTTTGAGACTAATACTCGATGCATTCAAATTTTTTTGTGGCAGTGGCATAAATATAATAAATTTTCCTATATATGTAATGATAATTTGTGAAAGTGAATGATGAAAATCCCTAAATCAAGTGGGCAAATTGATAATAAAAAGCATTTTATTTTATTTGAATTGTAAGGGTTGATGAAACAGGTGAAAATAATATATCGAAACATCCAGGAAAAGGTTTCCGTTTGAATAGTGAGTAGGTTCAGCATTTTTATTGTAATCACTGTTTTATAAACATGAATATAAGGAGAAATGTATTTAATCCATGACATATTATTAAAAAAATGTATGTGAAATATTATTTGTATAAAATCCACTACTGTGGCCGCCAAGCTGTGGTTTGATCACTTTGTTACCTCAAATATTAAGTCATTTTTAAATATCTGGTAAAGAACCAATGTCTCCTTATATTTTGGTTTGTAGTAAATATTTATATTTTTTCCATTTAATCAATCTTATGCATGTTACTTGTTTTTATGGTGAATTTGACATCACCTAATATATTTTATAAAACTATCCACATTTCTTTACGCTCTTTATAGAGGAATTGTGCCATAATATAAAGCACTGAATGGCTTATTACTATTGCACTTTCATTAATGATTTTTATGATAAAATGTCATGCTCTGTAAATGGAATGTTATCAATAAAAGCTTTCTCGACAGTAGTCTTTATTATTTATAACTTGTATAATAAAATGCAATAACAATTAATGGCCTTAATTTACTTTCATCCCCATTTTAAGACATTTCCTACCAATTTCGTTTGCAGTGGATTTCTTTTTACAAAAGTGCCATACACTTGATTAGTAATATTATTTACTAAGTATATTATTTATCAAGTAATAACTTTTATGAAAAACTAATATTTTAATCAAAACTAATATTATCATTATCATATAGGCTTAAATTTTTTGAGCTCATTCTTATCAAAAAACATCCATGATAACATAATATGTACATACAATGTCTGTCAGCTCTGAGACTGAGTATTTTACACCCAATATTTAGATATTATCTAATTTTTACTGAATTATGCTGCTTTCCAAATGGACAAAATTACGTCAATTCACACTTGAGTAAAAATTAGGCATATTGAAGGAAATAGATTCTGTGAAGGAAAAGGAGAAGGTTACCATCATGCAGATCCTGAGAAAGACCCAGGCCTGCTTTGTTCCTGGAAGGTCTTATGTGGACCAGATACATAATGAGTTGTCTTCTTCAACAGAGCCACAAATTCAATAGCGCCCTCACGTGGTGTTTTGTGAACTATGAGAAGACAGTCCGTATCAGTCTTCACTATGGGGGATGCTGGAGGCATATGGGGTACCAGTCAAGATTGTGGGTATGATCAAGGTACTGCATGAGGATGGTGAATGCTGCGTGAGAATTGGCGATATAAAAACCGAATGATTTGGGGGTCTCATACCTATATAATGCTAAATCTCTCCGATGATTTTCATAGAAATAATCATATATGATGGCACTACCACTATCAAAATTATTGATATTCCTTTTCAAATTATTTTTAATTTTATTTCCAGAAATATTACTTCATTTTCATAAAAAAAAATAGAATACATAATATAGTGAAATTGCTTTTCATAAAGGCATTCAATAAATAATTACTTCTGTAATAATTAAGTGTTATGTTTTGTTTACCTCAGTCTAACATCTAACTTAAAACCATTCCACCATCCTAAATTTAACAGAATGTGAACAATTACATAACTAGACCTGGAAATTAGGATAATCAAAATTACTATCTGTGGTTCTAATCGAAATTATGTTTGTATTACTACAATATAAACAACCTAACTAGGCGCACATGTTTACATAACAGATAACTCACGAATTTTAAATTGAATGTGCTTGCATTCAGAAATGAAAGCAATTGTTAAATATTTGGTCAGTGGAGTTTTTATCTTTTGTCATATTTATTATATTTCAATACATATTACAGACACACTTAAAAGTTTTTTTAAATATTTTATGAAGGTATTAATGCCCCTATAGTCAACTTAAGCTGTATTAAATTATATGTATATGTATGTACATACATGTATAAATCAAGACAGCATACATTTAAGGAAGGTAAGAAAAAAGAAGTTTGTTAATAATTATTTACCAGTGATAGTGACCGCCAGTTTTTTTTTACTGCAGTTGAATGAAAATTTTCCATGCGTGTTTGTATACATCTCAAATAAGATACTTTTTCTTAGCTGCTTCATGCTAATTATTGATCTATACATAATACAAAATGATTATAATATTCAATGAATTTTTTTGTCCTTTGTTTGACACACTTAATTTAAAAATGCCTAATTCATAATAACGGATGAAGGAACGGATATTGCTTGAAGCCAGGACCCAATCCTGCTTGTCATGGTTTTGACAATGATTTTAAAGACAATAATTTAAATCTAATAATTCGAATGTCAAATGTATTTACTTGACTTAGTTCATTAACATGCTCATGGCTAAAGATTTCATTTGGAATCATTTATGCGCTGGAAAATTCGCAATAATATTGTCAGTGGTGGATTTAGCATCCGAGAGCCCTAGGCACAATTCAATTATGAGGCCCCTATGCCTTAGGCGCAATCGTTTTTTTGTCTTTTTTTGAATATTTATCTTTCGTCCAGAATTTCATGATTTCTCATTATGTTAGGTCTTGCGCTATCTTCATAATTGTTACTTAAGTTAGGAATTTTTTGAGGCCCGCTCCTCGTCAATTTGGAGGCCCCTTCAATTGTGAGGCCTGTTTATAAGTAAATTCGCCACTGAATATTGTTAATTACGTAACGGCAAGTATAATTTAATGACACTTCACAAAAATTTAAAAAATACACAAAACAAATCTGATTACATCGTAATGCGCGTCATGAGTAATGGACGTCTTAAGAAAAAAAATCTACGTAAAAAATCCGGAATTCCATGGTCTTTCTTATCCCAGTTCTGAGGGCTCCTTATAATAGACATTGTAAATAAATTGTTAAAAATAGAAATGAATTAAATCTGATATATTTGTATGTATATATATATGGTATGCAAATCGACTATTCACTCAACTGACCCTGAAGCTTGCGTTGCTTACGGCGTGGTGTAATATGATTGCGCTGGCTAGACGGGTGGTGGTAATAATACTTGTTAGAAAACAATAATAACAGGAAGACATCTGGAAACAGATCAATAATTTTATGACAGTTTCGTATGATAATGAATCTTTTAAAAGTTGTAAATAACTTGACTTCAATATTAGCAAAGTGTTTGAAGTAGTGTAGTTAACAACGACATAAGTGCAAAAGTGTACTTACTGTTAATTACGTAAACTAGAAACGATCCTATGTATAGATATCGCTAAATTAAATCAGTCCTTTGCTATAATATAGAGAGCTCATTCTACGGGATACTTGTATATTTTAACAGCTTTTTTAAAACTATTTGTTTTAACGAAACATATTAAATTTTATTAGATTCAAACTGACAAATCGATTCACAAACGTGGCTTTGTCCCCTGAACCTTGCAAATATACTCATATTCTAGTTTTGCCAATCAGCCGTAGTATATGTAGTACGAATGCAAATTTTAATAATATGTTTTAATGGATGAGATAAAAAGAAAATGATTAGCATCATACTATAGCAACAATGAAGTATCCATGGTGGACTGGCCCAGTCATATGCTGCGAAAACGCCTAGAGAGTTTGAATTGGGCCTTCTTCTTTTTCAATCCAAACGATTTCCGGTATTAAGAAATGTCAATATACAGGAGGTATTCAACAAGACTACGGAATAGTCGGGAATGATATTGGTTAATGATGAAGCATTGGAGACGCCGTTTGGTATTCATATGCTACATTTAGGGAGTGGATTATAAATTAGATCATTTGATTTTTAGTTGTTAATCATAAACAGAATACTAATAATATAAATAGAATGGAAACTATAATTGTTTAAGCCTTTAATAATAATTATTACCTATATTACCACTGGGGATTCTTTCAGAAATTCATGAGTCACCTATTTTTATATCGTGAAAGGAAATTTTTAAGATATAAATTAAAAATATTATTCCTCGTGTGATAATCGAAACGATTTTTCTAAAATTATGCAATAAAATATATGAATATATTTTTATGCTATTATAATCATTGTATTAATATTGTCGTTGTTAAGGAAATAGCCATTAGCTGAAATATTTTCCAAAATCGACGTTTTTGCCGAAATGTCGTCGAATATCCATATCTAAAAATTATAATTTACTACAATATACGGCTAAGAACAATGGAGAATAATATAAAAGTCTTTAAATTCGTCGTTTTCAGTATACAAAATAACCTTTAAGCTCGATTATCTCCGCAGAGTGTTTTTGCGAGTTAATCACTATTTCCTTAACAGCAACGATATATTTAGTAAAGAGAATAAATACCACTCAGTAATAATTATTTTACTTTGAATGTGATTAAAGAAGAAAAGTAACAAATTGCAGTACCTATTTCGTAAAAACAATCATATGATTTTCACATTTGATAATGGTCGCCTTAATGATCGAGCGTTTGTGAATTGCAAAGCTCCGGAGATCGCGAGATTAAGCCCCAAACTGATGTTTTTATTTTACATATTTGTAATCCATAAATATCTGACAATCCATCCTTATGAAAATCTTCATACTGTCCTCAAATCCTACGCCAACCGAGGTTTTGGAAAGTTGCCCCTGTCGCATTTCTGGCATGAATAGCGCCTCACGTTCATTACGCCACGGTAGATGCCGGCATAATGGGCGTGGATACGTGGTAAGTGGAGGAGGAGAACTTAAGTAAATGTCAGCTCTGAGTATTATTTATAAAATAATTATTTATAATGGAACCCTTTAATTCTCGTAATATAAATAAAACCTTGAATTTTTGTGTATTATTTTATTGAACACTTAGGCCCTTACTTACCTATAACAAGTATTAGCTTCGTGAATAATACTTATTGTAGTTACCAGTTCCCAGTCGCCATATTATTAATTGTTCGTTAACTGTGACGAAAGAAACTTGTTAGGTGATGGGACAGTAAAAAATAGTCTATGAGGCATACACCTGTAGATATTTTGTCGGACAACTTTCTTTGGGACAACCAATACATAATTAATCGAGAAATTTATCAACTGACCTCACATTCAAACTGTTTAATAATTTAGTTTGTAGAAAATTAGCAACTAAATGAAATGGATGATTTTTTTTTTCCACAAAAATAAAAGTAATTGAAATGGAAAAATTCGTCAGCTCAAAAACATTTGACATATTAACACACCTTTCATATGCGGTTTCTGTATTGTTTTGTATTCTCTGATACATAAAATTTACGATTTTGAAATTATTTTATTTATTGTTTGTTTTTAATCAAAGAATATTTTTTTACTTGTATAGAGATTTTCCGCTTATAGGTAAAATTAAACAAAATCTTTGAATTAAAGGATGCTGCTATATTGTATTCTATTATATCATATAATATAGTTGCTAAATAATATAGAAGTTTTGCAATATTGGGATTTAGTAAAAATATATATTTATGAAATTAAATAGAGAGTGAAGGTCACTCTCTTTCCTAAGAAATATGATTTTAAAACGTGACAATCATATGTATAACAACTTTTAAAACACAGAAAGCTATAGTACTCTAACGCTGGATTTTAATAAAGGTCTTTTTGGATTTTTAGCGATCAATTATGTTAAGGCCGGTATTATACTGTAAAAGATTTTTGACAAACATCTTTTTACAAAGAATCTTTGGTTTTGACAGTTCGTTTCAAAATAAAAGACACTGAGATTACATGATGTGTTTTTTAAACTTAATTCTGTTTCTAATTTATAATTTAAAAATACGAAAAATATGAAATGCTATTCAATACTCCCGTATATTAATTTATTACGTATAACAAAATATTATAAGCAGTATGGTGAGTATTTTTTTGAGATTCTCTTAAAATAGAGCTCATGACACAAAAATTATTCTCTTTTTGTCTCCCCGGCAGCCAAGAAGTTAGCGTGAGCAAGATTTCAACATATTATCTTTAGCCAAATGAAAAAAAAATTTGTGGTAATACTTCAAATAGAAGATGATCATCAATCAACACCGTGACTGTCAACAAGGAAGCATATTGTGTACAAGATTATTAAAAGAAATAAAAAAAATAATAATTATAATACATATCAGTTTTCATCGACTACAGATAAATGATTTTAATGTTATGGTTCTTCTGTTGACTGTAATGTATTATTGTGAGAAGCGAAATCTGTTCGAGTATAGTCAAGATTATTAGCACAAATACAATATCGTAAAACCCCAACTAATAAAAAAAAAACATAAACTATTTTATATACTGAATTGTATTATTTTGTTGTTGTCGAATTAAGATAAACCAGCGACGTACATGGTCCATACTGAAAGTTTTGCGTAACTCATAAATACAACTTTTCACAAGGAAACTTATGTTATTAATTTGTTGCTTATCAGAATATTTGAATGCTTCTTCAATCGCTCAAACCGTTTTTCAAAATAAAATGCCCTCTCATCAGAGGGCATGTTTTCGACGTGTTAGTTGAAAGCCATCACTGTCCCTTTTGGCTATGCAAATATGGAATCTCTCATCCATTCTTTGATTTTGAGAAAAAGAAAGAAGTCAGAGGGTGCAAAATTTGGGTTGCGAGCGAGATGAGTCACGAGTTTTAACTTATTAGAAGGCAAAAATGTCTTTGTCTGGTTCGCGGTGTGACAACTTTTAAAATCGTAAATCATAGCTCTTAAATCTTTTAGAATTGTTCTTTAGTGCAAAAGGTAAATTTCGATTAGTCATAAAAAATAATTCACTAATTGAAAGAAATAAATTCCCACCAAAAACGTTGCATTCCATAAATAAAGTTCTATAATTAAAAAAAAATATAACATTTGAAATTCAAATATTTATGATTTGCCAATAATGCAAAACTTTTGGTGTGGCCTGCGTTACGAACAATAAATAAAGACTTAAGTTAATTTTAAGCTTAACGCTTTTTCATAATTATTTATTGTTGAATTCGCACGTCATATGTATGCCATTTTGACGTATTTGTGTGCATCATTTCATTAATTTTGATTATATATATTATACGTACGCAAACATTATTGTTAGTATCTCGCTTCCGAAATAGACCATATAGATCTTCATAGTATTTATATGTCAAGTCCAGAATTGGAATATATGGATCTAAATAACTAAAAACTCATTTTGACAGGGTTTTTATATGATGATATAAAATTTGTGAACCTGGGTGGCATACTGTCGTGAATTTTTGAATTTTTAAAAAACCCAAAGCTGTGGTGTTCGAGTCCACAACTTTCAGATCCGAAACACGTAGACTTACCTCTTTTGTCCGCATAAGATTTTGCATATAGTGAAAATATATGCAATAATCCTTTTTACAAATAGTAATTTTTGAGTTATTTGTTCTTCATTTCCTGAATATACATATGAAGTACGAACATAAATTTCCAATCGTGAGTTACCGGTTTGAATCCCGTAACTGGACTGAAATTCGAATGAGTATTATTTTTAAAATGATTATTTTTCACAGATTTGAGCCTTCAATACCCTAATGTATTTTATAGACAAGATATTTCCAAACTCTGTTTATATAGGGAATATTAAATTACACGATATTGCAAATAATAGTTTTCTCTTATCCCCATTGGAACGAAATTATGAAAAAGATTTAAGTCAGGAGATTTGAATATATTTATTAATCAACTCCAGTAACGGTCTAGTTATAAGTTAAATAATAATTGAACGCGGACTGACAGTAGCGTGCGTAGTAAAAGATTAGCCTGACAATATTGCCGAAACCTAAATATATCTAAATATATTAGATCCGTAGGTTGAAAGGGATGATAACCCTTCACAAAAAAGGCGACCCTCTCTGCTGCGATAACTACCGTGGCAT
>JAGVSQ010003052.1:0-22720 GCA_022683975.1 Rhyacophila evoluta | reverse complement strand
AGATACAATTATGAGTTGCCGTTTCAAAAACATCACACAATGTATTACATTGTAACTCAAAAAAATATATTTCTATTTATTTGCATGCAGTAGTTAAAATGTGATTATGGTTCTAATGGCAGGATGATTTATTTTTCTTTTACTCACTTTAGACAATAAATTCACTAATTAATTTCTATATTAATTTTTTTTTTATGTAAAATAATTGCAGTATTTTAATTTATCTGTTTTCTTCATATACCGATGTTCTCGTAAATAATATGAGCACGCTGCATTTTCGTAATGCTGTTTAATAATCATGACGTATTTTAGTGAAATATCAACCCACAGCTTAAGCCAAACAATTTCCGACGAATGCAAAGAGAGAATAGGCTAACGAGGCAGGTCGCTACCTCACAGATTTCGGCTGCTTGATTAATGTCACTGATGTAGTAAGTGTAATGTAATCCAAAAATATCTTTGTCACCGTTCCAACAGAACGCGCTTGCTATTTGCTGCGTTGATTTAGACTGAGTTCCGTGAGCTCCCATTTAAATCCATTTTTCATAACTCTAAAAGCACGCTTGTTTACAAATATACATTTTCCACAGACACACTTTCTTTGCAATGATCATTTATCATGCTAGAAGCGTGCCAGAGAGCAGGAATATTATAATAGGAATGAAAAAAAAAACAAATCTAAAAATGACAAACATGAGTAGCAACTTAATGTCAATTTCAAATATATACAACTGATTAAGTGTTACATTTTTTGAATAAAAATGTCCGTCCAATAGTTTATCAGTCAAATAACTAACTAATACGATGCTATAGTTTTTGAATATAAATTTAAACAAATTTAATTTCAATCTTTTTTCGTATCCATTAACCTGTTTAATTAAAATGTATAAAATGCAGATCTTTTTCATGTAACGCGGTACTATATTTTCGTTTCAACATAATGTGGAACACATCATAATACATTTAAATCTACAAGTTTAACTTCTCGATGATGCCGATGGCCGAGATCGGAGTCGAAAATAAAGACATACGTGCATGTCTAGTAGTTGAAGATATCCCGGAACTTAATGCAATTAAATTATGTTCCTATGATTATTTATGTACATAGGAAAGTCCCAATATTCTACGTGGTTGGCCACCAACACATTTCGTATTGTACTCTCAAGGATGAACACTAAATTTGTGTTAATTTGTGTTATTTAAAGACTAAGCTAAATAATATGTCTGTTTGCTGCCTGTTTTGTTTTTATTGCTCTTGGCCATATTACAGCTTTTAAGTGGTCTTGTCGAAATTAAGTATTATTTGTTTTGGTTTGCTCATTGGTTTTTCTACAAAACAATTATATTTATTCTATTGTTACCATACATGAATTATATTAATATACATGTATTTCAGTACTTTGTACAGTCCTTATCACACGAATCACTCAATCACATTCTCCAGAGTGTCTCCATATATTGTTTGAACTAAAAGAGTTTCTAAAGTCGGTTCGACCATTTATCGGACCGGTCGGTCATTGTGAAGATTTTTCAGCATTTAAAAAATTTGCAAAATCTTACGGCGAACGAGGAGGCTATTCTTCTTAACAATGCCAAATTTATAATACATTATGTATATACCATGTTCGTTCCGAAAGTAGAACATATGGATCTACACAGTGTGAAGATATTCAATCCAAAAATGGAGTATATCGATCTCCGCAGTGAAGACGTCTTGACAGATCATTTTTCACGAGAATCGTTTATCAGACAATTGCTCAACCAAATGGGCACTCGGTCCTGCATTTTTGGATTGTTTTAAATCCGACAGATGGGCAATCGAAGCAGCATTCCCAAGATTACTAGGTGCGCACACTAACCTCTACGCTATCAGAGAGACAACAGGGCATAATTATAATTGTTAGAATAGGAATCACACACATTCTAGTGCATGCCAACCGATGGCTTAGGAAGCTGCTCCTGAAACACTTATGGTACTTTGACCAACGCATTACGTTTGGTACGCCACGGTATACGTTTTAAAATACTGAAAGAAACTATCATATTATTTGAGTCGCGAGTTTTTTTTTATATTTATTACAAATAATATTATATGATATTATGTTATTCGTAAGGTAGTAAATCTATAATAAATAGTAGAGTATACTCAAATACTAGGATATAAGTTTCTTTATGAAAAAAATATCTTGGGTTCATGTTCATTGATGGCGATCAGAAATAATACCGGGTTGACTAAAATAACATTTCGAGAAACAAAACACACATAATTCTAAGTGTGAACAAACGAGCGATGAAAGGGAAATCTGCTTTACCGATGAATAACAGGGAACCGCGTTGACATGCAAAGTAAATAAATAAATCTAGAATGAGTCCGTTTCCTTCAAGCCGGCCATATGGCCAACTGGGCAAACACTACTTGAAGATTAACTCGTTCCGAACAAACTATGCGGCTTACCAAACTCATAAAAAATCTCATTTAAGTACAATTTGTCTCGTGGAGCGGAAGTCAAGTTCATTTACGTGCACTCAATAAAAAACCATGATGCAGCTTAAATCTGCATTGTCTGTGTATAGATTCTTGTCAATAATAATAATGCGTTAAATCAAGCGTCAGCTATAATAATAAATTGATGAGTTTTCGAGAACAATAAAGATGTTATTGAATGTTGCACTGTAATGAAACATTCATAAATATGCTCATGTTACTACATCTTCTATAACATAATTTAAAATGACGTTCATAATAATACATTTCACGGTCAATACATACATATTTTTATCAAAATTAGGTTTTTTATGATAGAAATACGATCGTTTACTTTTTTACGAGTACGTATATAATGGCTGGCCATTAATTTGGATTTCTGAAATCAATCAAATAAATATTTAGTATGGATATAACCTAAAGTATTTATATAATACTTAGTACTGTAGTAAGGAATCAAAGTGGAAGGTAATAAACAATAATTTTGAAATATCTAGTTTTTGATGATAACTAAAAAAAAATGTCAACGAGATTTGTAAGAAAATTATTTGGTTGACAGTTTGCTAATAATCAATGTTATGAATGAAAAAATTAGATTTAATATTTGAGACACTACTAACCACATATGGCAGTGGCGTAGCTACATATTCAAGACCCCGGAGCAACTAAAATTGTTGCGCCCTCTATGGTTTCTCGTTTTTTTAGCTCTCAACATTTTACCTTTTTCCTAAATTATAGTTTCTCGTTTTTTTAGCTATCACACTAGCTAAGAATTATAATTGCGCCCCCTTTATTGATGATTCGTGCGCGCAACTACTTGAACTGCCCCTCGGTAGCTACGCTGCTGCTAAAAGTGTGGACGTATATGATAAAAATATTGCATTCTACTTTGCTGTATGTTATAATTAATAATAATATGAATAATAGTGGTAATATATATTTTTTTATATTGCATACATGAATGATATGACACCGGCCCAATATAGGATGTAATTTGAAGCATAAATGACGAAAAACAAATAAAAATGAAATGGACTGAAATGTCAGTTAAAAAACAATGAACATTTCGTATTTCGGTTATTATCAAAACGGGTGCATTAAATTTTGTGGATGTAAAAAGTGAAGTGATGTGTGCAGGCGGTGAGGCAAAGCACCGAAAAGCTTCCAGAGGAGGCATGGAGAAGCTCATTGTGACCTGGATTCTGCTCAGCATTTTGACAGGTGAGAAGTGTGGCTTTGCATTTGAAATTACATTTCGTAAAATAAATCCCATTTATTTTTTGGTTTACATAAAGGTATTTGGTTATGTGATTTGTCTTATTATCCCAAATTTTACTGTGTGAGTTACTGTACGTTTTTGAAAAGTAAAAATATTTAAATGAAAAACTTTCTACGGTTTAATATAAATATATTCTACATATTATTCTTAACATTTTATGTATAAAATAATAGTATACATAAAAAATTACTATAGGGCAAATTAGATTGTTTTATTTTTATGAGTTTATTTAAATGATTGTTTATCTCTATTTTAGTCAAAAGCAATATCATAACTTTTTCTTTAAGATGAAGTTAAATTATGATTTTTAAAACACATAATTATCTCAAGCAGTTGACAACTCGTATATTGTAACGAATATTTTTAAAAAAATCGATGGCTTAATATGAAACCAAACTCCACTAATGATCGAAAAAGCGATTTTGATGCAATTTTATCCAGCTTTCATTTTTCAATCGCATACAAAAAATAAGCAAAAAAAATAATTATATAATATGTCAAATCACTTGCACACACCAGCCATCACCATGCGGTAACATATACATTCGCACAAGTTTTTTTGCTCTTTATCATTTTACACAAGTTGGAGTTGGCTGGTTTGCGGATTAAGGCATCGCGCGTAAATTTTAATACAAGTTGCGGAATTCTAACCAGTGATTCAAAATGGTACATAAATATAAATCTGCATTCTACTGAAGTACAATGGTTGGTAAAAATAAAACATGTATCCATTTACAATAATGTTTATTTCTTAAAGACCGCTGCCCCAAACACAAAGGCTTTGATCACTAATCACAGTAAATAAACTTTATATTGACATTAGATGAAATTAATGCCAGCAAAAAAGTCGTTGTGTGCTCTGAATCTAATCGAAGCTTTTTAGGGTGTCTTCAGTTTTTACGATCTAATTCTGCTAATAATGAGATTTTCAATGTGTATGAAAACTTGATATCCTCCTTCTTAAAAGGGTAAAAATAGACATAACTAGAAGAAGTTAGTGACTTTTATAGGGCAAACGTTTTTGCGTGCTGATGACCCTTCTCCATTAGTGGCCCCAAATAGTATTTGTTTGCTCAGCTTCTTTACTTAATGCCGGCAGAAATAAGTCAGGAGATCAAGCATACTTAATATCTCGAGAGAGTTAAAAACTATTTCTCTAAATGACTTCTAATTAGGTTATAAAAGACGTATATTAAGCATCTGCTGATTGTATAATAGTCTTATTATGATTGTCTTTAAAACACGTTTGGAAATATCCATTATATCACTCGCAATGATTAAAAAATAGTCCACATTCACCAATAATAAAGTTAGAGGTTGGTATTAGAAATTAAAATAAAAAAGATATAAACCATTTGGATACAATAAAAATAGCATAAAATATACGTATAATATTATAGAGATGCATAAAGTTCCCATAGGACACCTTAATATGGTTTTAAATTTTTTTGTCAATTTTCTTATGATTTGGTGATTAATAAAAAATTTTAAAATATGAAAATATTTTTTGTATGAATCGATTTCGTTCAATACTATCTATAATTTTGTTTTTCACAGGCAATTTCGTATGGTTCAATTCAGTTTCATAGATTGAAAATGAAATCATAGCTATAATCGCATCTCTTAAATCATTTGTCACGCCCTTGCATATCTATGTGTCTGACTTTAAACAGATTTATTTTTGAAGTGTAAAATTTGTCTTCTTATTCCTACACATTACTGTCGAATTGAAATGCCTTAGTCTACCAGAATTCAAACAAAAAATATGTAAATTTCTATCTGAGCCGCCATTGTTTGAGATAAGTGTTTTTATTCTTTGAACCTTATTTTTAAAATAAAGAAGTATCGTAAACATTTTTAAAATAAATATAAATCTATATTGTAGCTTTGAACAATATTTGGCAAGACAATAAAGACAAAGTTGAGTTTACATTTTCTCGTATGCAAAATTAGTCACCGTCTATTGAATTCTCTTTCATAATACACATGCACGCATCAGTAATAAATCAAAACTGCTTCACAGAGTCCAGATGACTTAATTTGACAAGAACGATCAGAGTGACCAAACACTTATGAATTTCCCTGGGAAAAAATAAAAAAAAAACATCTTTGTCATAATACACAACGACGCACGCCTTATTCGCCAAACACAAATAATATGTTTTGTGGAAGAACAGTATTTACAGAGTTGGAATTAGGTATACAAAGACCACAGCATCAAGAATATTTATGTAAATTTATGTGCTACGTATTTTCTAGCATCCGCATTATTTTACTCAAAAATTTAGATGCTTTCAGCTTAAAAAACAACACTAATATGCTTACGCCCACAAAAAGCACGTCGTTGACTTTTACAAAAAATAAAATGTATCTACTAATCTTACCATTATTTTATATAATGTTTTTCAGAGCTTTGAACATTATGAAGGGCGTTGATAAAAATATTTCCATAAATATTACAAAAATATTAGTTTTTTAGGGAAAATATAAATTCTTATTAACATTAAGTAGTATAAATAACAATATGTTTCTTCATAGTCATCACCGCACCGCACTACAACATGTAATGTAAGAAAATATATTCGATGAGGATCAAATGTAGATGGATATATGCATACATAACTTAGAATTTTCAGGACTTAAAAATAATAAATAGTGCACATTACTTCTTTTAACACTTTACTTATTATTACTTAAAATTACAAGAAAAAGAAAACTTTGTGTTTATTTCATTGACGCCGACTGTTATTCGGATATTTTGAAAATCATTCTTATATTGTATCGCAAAGTGAATCATTTTTCATTATATGAAATATCTTCTCATTAAAATGTTTATATTACTGGTGTAATATTCTTTTTTCCGAGGATTTTTTAAACTTTTATTTATATGTATAGTGATACAAATCATATTTTTTTGGTAAAGCTTTCGCTGCGTGTGTATTTGACAAATAAATTTAGATACTTGACCTAAGCTTAAATGAAAAACACTAAACTTGTGTGCGTAATGTTTTCTAATAATGTCCTGCCCAACAATGTTTTAATTTAAAGCACGATCCACCCTCGCACGTACACAATCGCGTTTACTCAGAGGACACAAAATGGTTGAATGTAGCCAAGTTGGAACAAACGTTGGCATTTTTACGAGAATACAGTCGGCCGCAAAACTTTAACGATATATTTATAAAACCGGGACTAATGGGCCGTGTAAATTTAATAGTTTACCGCTGGTTTCAAATTCTGCGGTCGTATATGAATTTATTTATACAACCTTGTATATATCGGCACATTCGAAGCATATCGGCACAATTTTGCGTCCGTTTATTTACGTGAATCCACAAATTTAAAACATCCGATATCAATAAAAATGTACGTGTCTGACCAAATACATGACTTAAATATAAATCTCTACCACGCCTATCCTTTATTTACCATATATTTAAAAAATATATATCACCACATATTAATTCGACTTGTAATAAATTAAGCAAACAAAATGGAATGATCATTCGTATTTTATGTATCTCATGGATTGTAATTTTTAATATTACCATATTTTCTTATCTAACACTTTTAAAACCTAATACGGCTGATATTAATCTAATGGATATTATGGAAATCAACTTTTAAAGGGTGGTTAAGAATAATTAAAGTACATAACTATTTACTTAATGCTCTGTTTTAGAAGCAAAGCAAAGTCATCTATTTATGCCATATGACCAGTGTTTTCAATTTAATTATAACAAAATTCTTCGATATTAGTATTTTATTAAATTTTAAGTTTCTCAAAGAAATTCGAATAAAAAATGGTACAAAATTATGAATGTCTTTCTTTTATTTATTTTCTTATATCTTTCCCGTAACTGAGAAGTAAGCATGTGGGCTTTGGTGACAAAGGTTGCGGGCTTAAATGGCTATTGAAGATTTTTTTAAATACAAAGATACAGAACTGGATACTAAACGGTAGAAAAAATCAAAATTTTCATCAATTCGAAATGAATCTTCACATTGTACAAATTAAAAATCGATATATTTGTTCTATACCATAATTTAATAAATGATTTCATATATTTTAAGTACATACATACATTCTTAATGTTTTCTAATAAAAATATATCCTCATCTTTTACAAATTTGTGAAATTGTTTTACATGACCTATCTACCATATTAAACGAGGAATAAGTGTACTATGGAGATTCAAATGCTCCACTTTTGGAGAAAACAAGGTATGAAAATAACCTTTTGTCAGTATAAAGACTCTCCAAGAATTTACTGTAGATATATTTTACAAACATAATAATCTGTGTTCATATGAAAAATATAATAGAAGATAAAAAAACATAAATATTGCACGTACTTACACAAATTTAATATAGATTTGTGAACATATTGTTTTGGAGATTTTTATCCAGATGTGATTTCATCTTCTCAAGTGACATGCTTTACATTAATACCGGCGAACCAAATTACTTCTACGGAATGAAAAGAAATCTGTTTTAACATTGTGTTTACAAGGTTGTCAATGGCCATAAAATTATCTTCCTACATACGAGGTATGCATGCGTCATAAACTATTCTGTCTGTAGTAAGTAATCTGACATATGTAAAGTTCCGGTCGTTAATGATTGAATAGCCCGTCCCGGATTATTATCCGAATGTTTTCTACTAAGTCATTAACGCTCGTCTCGAAGATGCCAAAACGCTAAATTTAATAATATTATAACCGTTCAAGAGAATTATTATTATATTCAAAATACTTACGTGCCAATAGTTCTGCAAGGATAATTATTAATTATATGTTATATCTCTACCACCGTGTAATAAGTAGATATTTTTTCAAATATAAAATAAAGTAGGTGTCGTTCGTTTGCAAGTTTACATACTTTTTTTTTTTAAAAAGTATCTAAATGTCAACTTAGCTTAGTTTTGTATTTAAGTCGATACTTAGGGATAAATAATATAATATTATAGTAAAATTTGTTTGCATAATTTAAAAATCACATTGAGTAATAATCAACCACAGTTAAAAATGCTCTTCAAAAAAGCTGCTTCCCATTGAGTCGCCTACATTCTCCGGATAGGTAAAGTAATATATAATAGTGATAAAAAATATTTGTAGTAATAGGATGACAAATATGAGGATTTTATAAGTAAACAATTAATAATATATACATATTCTTGCCAGGTATATACGTAATTTGCTAGAAAGTATTAACGGCATTTAAAATACTTACTGTCCTTTTAAATTTATTAATGCAGCTACAACTTTAAAGAAGGTGGCGTTAAGATTCATATTGAGTGATGATCTTGTTGATATAGTGAAAAATATATTATCAAGAATGTACAATAATATTATTGATTTTCATGTTTGATCTCTCATATTGTAAAAATGCAGTAATGTGATTTTTAGAAAACAATTATTTTCGTAATAATTAAAGTACTGTCATAAAACTCACTTTATGACATTTTAAGTTCGAGATTAAAACAAATTTGTTAGATGTCAAATATTAAAAAATTGTCGTTAAAATTTGCAACGAAATAGTTTATTTTGTGATTGTAAAAATAAGTTTTAAACTAAAGTGAGTTAAATATACCCATAGAAATACTGATAGGCTAGGAAAAGTGAATCAAATAAAAGATGTTATAACTCACTCCAAGTAAAAAAAATAAACAAAAAGCATTATTGTCGGACAATCAAGACAATCTTTTAGTTTTTTAAAGCTCTTAGAGCGAAACTACGAGTTGGTTAACGAGGCTTTTGGATCGCAGCCAAGCCGGGTGATGGAGTCAGAGATAGAGTCGTGTGAGTGTAGGAAGGCTGAAAATCTTAAGGAATCTATAAGCTTTTAGGATTCTCTGCCGAAAAAGCCATAAAATAATATATCCAATTTGTTAATTGTTGTTGTTTTTTAAGTTCAGTATAAATATACAAAGCGTTACATACAGTAGGTATTTAGGTTATTCAAGCAATGTATTCATCGGTCTGTATTATACTCTTAACAATCATAATCAATAAATTAGTTGTTTTCAAGTTTTAATTTAATGTCTTAACTAGCAAAATTAGTGAGTTAAGTTCAATGAGCTTATTATTTGTAATTTACATATATAATAATATCATATAAGTAAAGCATTGGTATAATAACCAAGTAGTTCTCGTTTTATAACTTAGTGCTCCGTAACCTTTTATCTTTTACGGCGCTCTTGACATTTTTTTCTAAAATTTCACGGTTGGAAATTGGAAATAGTTCTGATATTGTAGAAATGCGCACGGCAGACTACTGTGCCGTGGCACAGAGGTTGCGGAGCACTGATAACTGAATTTAGTAGGATTGCTTTCGGATATGAAGTTCACCTTAAAATATGGCATGATGGGTAAGTAATGAGACGTATAAAATTAATTGAAAACTTAGTAACAGATATCAAAACATTATGTTTTAACAATTACATGGCTTTCAACATGCGCTGCAGAATTCATGAAAAACATCGACAAAAAATATACTTGCAGCTATTACAATTTAATTTTTTTTTTTTATGTAGGACACACCTAAATATATTGATGTGAAAGTGTGTAGCAACAAGAAAAAACAGTATGCAAAAATAATGTTTTTCATGAAGCCCAAAAATTAATTAAAACTTAAATTATTATTAATTAATGACTCGGACAAGAATTTTAACCGATGAGGGACAATTCATTGGTTAGGTCAATAGCTTCAAAAATTTGGGGCTTATGTTCTTAGAAATAATAGCATGCAAAAACAAGTAGTTTTCTGCCATTCAAATAGCTAACCCCAGATGTAACTCAATAGAACCTGTCTGCAACTGAACAACGCAGCGGTACTCGGTAAATAGCCACATGATATAATATCATGACTTATATATATATTAATAATGTCCACCTAATAACATGTTGAGTATACAGATCACTAAAAATTGAAGATCCCTCTCGATTTTTTATAAGGCAAGGCATATTCTGAGAATCAGTCTGTCGCTCCGGCTATTGGACACTGATGATTTATTTATCCACGATATGTGGTGCAAATTAAATGGTGAGTGCTCAAGCTCGACCACCAAAGTTAGAGATAATGTGAGAATATGTTATTGTATGTAGAACTTGATATTTATGAAGGTGTACTTTTAATATTAGACTCGAACTCTTTAAATCTTTGTATTTTTATTCAAAATACAAAGATTTAAAAATACTTTTGGTGTCATTTAACTTTACAGCTATCGCTAAGAATATATTTTAAGTTCAACAGATAGTCATGATAATATGCTTAATTAAGCGCGAGAAGCTTTAATTAACTTTAAGCCGCATTTTGTCAAGCCATTTTTCTCCATTAAATGAATAATAATGTAAATCTTTTTATCAGTGTACTTTTACGGTAAATAAATTTATGGGCGGCAATCTCGCGACATTTACAATGCAATTAACACGAGTTGACTAATGAGCGTCCCTGGCAGAGTGTCAAGTCTAAGCAAGAGACGTCGCGACGCGTCGCCTTTGCAGTCCTTGCCTAAGGCATTCCTGTAATTCGAAAATGTATCCTACTTTCGGCGTGCGTCCTTTAATAGTGCATCTCAATTTAGTTAATGAGCTCAAACGCTCACGTTCTTATTGAAACGCCTCATTAAATAGAATATATTATGTGGACAACAATAAGTGTCCAATTAAATAACTTACTCAGTGAATAAAACAATTTATATTTCAGCATTTATTAACTAATCATTTTAAACTTATTTTCAATGTACTTTATTATTTTCTTTACTTCTTTATTTATTACCGACTACCTTTGTCACTAAAATCAGTCGAAGCCGTAATAGTATATAACCACATTATTTTCTAAGCTTAACCATTATAATTTTTGAATGACTAACCATCTTTTAGCCACCATATAATCTTGCTTAAGAATTCAGTAGATCAACATTATATTTACTGTAGAATTAATGATTATATTGGAAACTCCGCACACTATCAACCCAAAGAGGTTCATAAAATGTTTGCTAAAACTTCATTTCAAACATAATTGACAACTTTCTCTCGACTTTGAGTCCTAATCAAACAAATGTCTCGTATATCTGTTCTATGCAGTTTTAGGATAGAAGGCAACCTTTAGATTCATCTAATATTGCTACTTCTTCGAAGATTTTCTGTTTGTTTCCATTACCGATAGTAAAAGATCACTGATAAATAAGCCAGTGGTCTGTGATTGTAAAAAATAGTACCTAGTTTTTTTGAATTATTTGATTTTAATTTTATGTAAAAAATACTCAGATGAAATATTTTTAGTAAATAAATAATATGCTATATAAAACATCAAATCATAGATAAAGAATAAATTCTTTGTATTTTTTATTATTTGTTTGGTAACGATGTCGTAATAGATAAAGATATGAATAAAGCTTCCGAAAAACAAAAAAATATAAAGTAATGGCTAATGCTAATGCTACTAACTATAATATAAAATTTGCCTGTATTTTACTAGGCTGAAATAAAATTTGAATATAATAAATATAATCATAAAAACAACCCAGTAGAAGTATCACGTAAATAAAAGTTTACAAAAACACTAGTTTAAAAGTTTACCAGCAAAAAAAGAAAACATTCTGTTGTTTGTTTTCAGCATCTTTTTCAAGTTTTACATTCTCAGTTTTGACGTTGGGGAGCTATATAAGATGAAAGTTTCCATACTTAGCCATGACACTATTTTTTATGCATATAAAATACCTGAAAAGTTTTATTTTACACTATTTATTATACTTTTAAGTATTTCAGTGACAATTTCATTTATCTATCACGAGATTATTTTTAAAATGCTACATTAATTTTGGTAAAACATCTAACGTATATATATAACATATTTACAAAAATTATTTGGTAATATAATTTTATAAAAACTGTTAAATAAAAATTTTCTTTGTAAACTATAAAGTAAAGCTATATGCATCCGATTAAACGTTTCAGAAGTTGTCATGTTTGCACAATGCGAACAATTTCTCCTGAATTTCCGTGAAATTTTAGTAAATAGCATAAAGTTAAAATTAACAATGTTTTGTTGGATATGAGAAACAGCTGAACTTATGTGACAAAGACGAATTTCGTGGCCAAACTTTTCTTTATTATACATTTGAAATAAATAGTCGCAAACAATTTCTCGGCACAGCACTTTCGGAAATATTTCTTACACGAAAACACCACCAGTTGTTTGTTAAGAGAAAACAATAATCTTTTTACGTCCGTCTTATTATAAAAATCAACATCTCTTGATTTTTTGGAATAGAAAGATGTAAGAGATCGCCACTTCCACGACAACATCAGTTATTCAGAACTCTGTGAAGGTTTATGTTTTAACAGTATTTATCTGTAAAAGTTCTTTATATTGTTTATTATTTATTAGCTCTTCTTTCAGTATATTCGTCGAGCTTAACAAATACGCACTTAACTTAGCTTCTAGACTCAAACCTAATATTCATCAATTAGAAACTTTCTAATTACTCAAATATAATATGTAGACATAAATATAAGTGTCAAATTTTTTTTATATTATAATTCAAAAGTTATCGATAGCATAGAGATTAGCGTGCACGCTTTGCATACGGGAAACGCGAATTTGATTACCACATATATGATGGATAGAAAAAAATCTTAAAATGCAAGACTGAATAAACTGGGCATATTTTTCTGATTGTCTAAATCAATCCTCATGAAGAAATATGTCGAAACGTGTCTTTACATTGTGGGGAAGATCCATCTGCTCCACTTCCGAAGCGGACAAAAAATGTGCACTAAAGGAGAAAAATGATTTCTTATATCGTATAAAGTGAAAACTTTAGCATATAATATTTCATAATAGACATGTACATTATAATATATATTAATATAATATTTCATATGATTGAAAAAACTCACTACAAAAATAAGCTTTTTTTAGCTTAACATATATAAACTAGCGCATAAAAATAATTATTTTTTCAATTATCTATCATTATAAAAACATACTTTACGTTCTATATATGTATGTATATAATTACCAAAAACATAGTCAGGTCTAATCAACCACACGTCCGCTTCACAAACACGCTTTTGTAAAGATATTAATGTGAAATACACAGCTGATGCCCATTTTTGAGTGATTATTCAAACCTTTGTTTATACTGGACACACATTTTGTTTATTAAAATATGCTTGAGTTGCTCAAAATATGGAAAAATATTTTTATCAACAAATTTTTACAACGTAATTGTAAATTAATGATTTTATAAATTTAAATAATTTAAAAAAGAAGCTGTGTTAATTAACTTAGTGTATACATTTAAAATGAGATATATGATATTGAATTATACGTAAAACTATTTCTAAATAATAATCATGCTAACAAAGTATTTTAAGGCTAGAATTGAAAGTTTTATGTGTTTCAAAAACATTGCCATTTATACAATAAATAAATAAATAATTAAATATAAATAAATTTATTGACAAATGGACATAACATATTTGTATAGATGTTTTTTTTATAAAACTTTATAGAAATATATAATATCTCAAATGAGTTATAAGATTATGCTAAAAAAAAATCGCGCACCACTGTTTGAAAATGGGATTTGAAAGATAGAAGCTTGTTTTAAAATACGCGAAAGCTTAATGGCAAAGCTTTTATTTTACCCGTCGACCAGTCTGCGGCATGAAAGCTGTTCGTAAAGAGAATTAAAACGCATTTACACGACTTGACAAAAGGCTCTATTGCGTAAAATATCCGCTTTTTTTGCGAGGTAAATTATTTTAAATCTTTACATTTTTTTGTGACGAACCGTTTTGATTATGGGTGCTTAGCAAGAAATATAGGTCAAATTCAACAAAGAGACTAGAATTAAAGACAGAAGTTATTTTAATGATTAATTTAGCATAAAAAAACGCCATTCACCTTCTTCAAAGAAATATTTCGACTTGTGTTTATGACTTTAAATTTACCATTTACTAGATTGAATCACTATACTTAAATAAAGATATTAATCAGTATTTTGATACATAATGTATTGCAATATAAGGCTGAACTGCCCATGAAATAAAATACTTGGATAGACTTCAAAATTTCTTTATATATATATATGGGTTATCTATTTCTTCTTATATTTACTGAAAAAAATTGTGGTAAGCTAATTATAATTGATAGGAATTTAATTATATAATAGTTTTAAACAAAAACTAATATTAAAAACCATCTGTGGGGATTTTGCATTTTGTTCTGTAAAAAGTTTTCAAGTTATTTTCAGTAGTTTAACTCGAGATGACTTTGCAAAGCAAACTAATTATAGGACGTTGCAGAAATCCAATCTTGAAAGTGGTGCAGATAATTACAGCATGCAAGTTTCATTGCCTTTTGTGACTTAAGTGTTACGACAAATTAAGTTCGAACGCAAGTCTCTCTGATTTACCCACTTACTTCTGTTTATTTGTGCCTACGGTAAACCTATTGAAATAGACTTCTAAAGACACAGTGTGTTTTCTATTTTAAATGAATTTATTTCGGAAAACCACAAATATACATAATGAATAAAGTTATAACAAATTGAAATTAAGCACAGGTCACAAAATATGTATTATAATTCATTGAAAAAGATCAAACAAATATATAGAAAATGCATTTAAGGATAGCCTTATTGCTTAAATATATATTTAGTTTGATTGCAATGCGTTAATTGTACTATAACATCGATAATAAAATTACGTTGCAATGCAGATTTATTGATAATTTACATGCTAATAACATTTTAGCATTGTCTAATTTGCATAGAATTACAGTTTAAAGATTCTTTCAAAAAAAATTAACAAAGAAATGCGTTTGTTGAATCTTCATTTATAAAAAAACTTCGAATCGAAATTTATGACAATCCATTTGGTGAGTTTTTAATTACAATATTACCATAACCGAAAACGCTATCTAAAATCAAGTGATAACACATTTCTATAGAAATGTATAACCAAGCATATAATTATTATTCATAAATATTGTTTTACACAGAAATATTTCTGAACATTATTGTTAATTTAAAAAAATTTAAAATTTATATGCTATATATATTTCCAATACAACGCAGTAAATCATTAGTCGCAATATTTGATAACAAATGTCTTCATAAGAAAACAGAATAAATAATCACCTTTATTATTATTTGTATCAGTTTCAATATACATGTAGTTTCGTACGATTTGGTTTAAAATATTACACACTAATTTTTGATACTCATTATCACTATCAGATACTTTCGGAATCTGTATGCTCTATTAGTGTTAAATTTATTATTTTATATGTATGACTATGTAATTCATCTTAATTTTATCCGTTGAATAAACATTTTTGAAATTCTAAAAATAATTGTACATTATTATATAAATCATTCATAAATCGTGATGTAATATACTCAAAATAAATACCATTGTTTATATTATCACCAACTCCATCGGGTTTCTAATATTGGATGAATCTATTTTTACTTTTTCTACGCCGGTTGGTCATGTTAGGTATTTCCGTCAAATTTAATCACTCGTAAGTGCGGGGTATTCAGGTTGACTCTATTGACAAAATATCTATTGTAGTATTTGATTGGTTATATAGTTACGATATAGCTTTCTTTTCATATCCTGCCACGAGTCCACACCCGTTATGCGGGCGTAACGAATGTGAGGCGTTTTTCAAAGTACCAGACGTGTCTCAGTAGCGACTTACCAAGATCTTGGTTGGCATGCACTAGAGTGTGTGCGATTCCTATTCTAACTAACTAAGCCCTGTTAATACTAAGAAATCTTTTCACTTGCCTTAAGATTTTACAAAATTTTAAACATATTTATGCTTATGTATCTGCTTAAATTTACTGATAAAATTTAATAATTATCTTTCAAGAGAACCGTGCTCTACCGTCCCTTAGGAGGCAGAGATTATCACGTATTTCAAAGCCGAAGATTGCGAATTCAAATTCCATCGTTGCTGGATTTAAAAAAAACTTCATTTCTAGAGTGCACGTAATAAAATAAAATATTTCAAAATATTAATAGATATACAAACTGTATTAATAAAATAGAGCTAAAAGTGATTTGTGATACTGAATAATATACATATTCCAAAACACACTGTATATTATATGGAAATGTAACAATGGCAGAACTTTAATATAAAACAATTGTTTCCCTACAAACGTTTATTTATTCGCAGTGGAATATATATCATTTCGCTTTATTTAATCTCGGAAATAAAAATTGCTTTCTTTTATGGCTTTTGATCTGGGTGTAAGTTTGCTTGGTTAAATTAATAACGAAATACTAACGGGCCAATATCACGCATTCCGGTGCCAAGCTGTGTCGCTATTTCTAATAACTTTTACAGATTTTGCGATTAAAGTTTACTCATTTTTGCCAAGTAATCTGATGTATAAATTTAAGACACGTGGTTTAAATGTGATTTAAATGATCACATGCCACAATGTTCATGTTAATCAATATAGTTCTAGGAACATATTACAACAAATTTATAACTGTGATTATCTTAAACACGACAAGTTTCGGAAAACTTTTTGGTTTTTTTTTAAAACATAATATAACCATACAACCTTTCAAATATTTATTCTTAACCTCAAAATTTTATCTCTGTCCTATTGCTTACTTATTATATTACTTATGTATACTATTAAAAATAGGGCAAGATAGTTTACAAATTTAGAATCATTCAAATATTATATATATATATATAAAAGGAGTGTACTTACCAAAATAACAAATATTTATAAAGCCATATAGATTTTTAAACGTTATTAGAGAAGTATTATTTTAGCGAAAATTATTTTCATAAAGTTTATTTATTTTATTATCAACCAATGGTGTACTGTGTTTAGTACAGAATTATTCGATCACTGACTGGTATTTTCAATGTGAGAAAAAGTTCAAACGCTTTTTTATTCATGTACATAAACATATACAGTTGAGTAAATTTAGAAATCTATTGAGATACCGCTTTATTGTGGAAGTGTACATGTTCCGACTTAGTAACGATTTACCGTCTCTAGTATGTTGTAAGTTTTTTTTTTAAAATACTCACTTCAATGTATATTTCCGTATTTGTTGAATATAAACAAAATAAATATTGGAATAATTTTGTGCTCATATTACTTATCAACAATATTTAATAATATGTACGCTAGCATCAGTAATAATTAGAACAATTTAAAATTAGATAATTTAAATGTTGTGCAAGTTTCATTATACTGGAAATAATATAATAATAATGAAAAATAATAGGTCTTGAGATTTCAATATGAATCAGCCTATAAAATCGATTTTCGCAAACATTTTCTTTATCTGACAAAAAATAAAGATTTTATAAATGAGTACTTGTTAGAATTTCGGTGAATTCAAATAAACGTCAAAAGCAATTTGCAAATCAAATAATGCCATAGGCAGAAATGACATAAAGATAATATCCGGGCTCGGTGAGAAAATGTCGAAATTCGATTGATTTCTTGAGATAAATTTGTAAAAACGGTGAGAGATTTTAAAATGGAAAATTTGACCTCAAATTCACGTACTCGCAAGCTGATACCGAGAAATTCTGAAGCGTAACTCAGTGGTTTCATATTTGTTAAAATTAATATATATTTTTGAATTAACAGTCCCACGATTATTAATAAATAAAATATAATCACGAATCCAATGTTGTGATAACTTCGGAACAACGCGAGCTATTTAATGATGTTGGACAATTTAATTCCGTGCA
The DNA here is from genome assembly GCA_022683975.1 of Rhyacophila evoluta. Taxonomy (NCBI): domain Eukaryota; kingdom Metazoa; phylum Arthropoda; class Insecta; order Trichoptera; family Rhyacophilidae; genus Rhyacophila; species Rhyacophila evoluta. The sequence continues at coordinate 4,199 of JAGVSQ010003052.1, read as the reverse complement.
TACTTACTTATTTACTTCTATCGATGGCCAGAACTGTTTGAGATTTAGAATATATATGGCTTACTTATACGTTTTGGTTATTAGCCAATTGTATATCCCATTAGACATCTGACTTAATTATAATATTGTATTATATAATACTTCCAATAGCGAAGCGTGTTCACGTACTAAATCGGTCACCGAATCAATTAACTTGAATTATGACGTTAGCTAATTACAGTTTCATTGTGAATATGGTTTAAAATTTACAAGAATACAGTTGACACCAGTAGTTTTGCTATAATATTACGTTATGCTTTATTTCAATATTACCTAATAATAAAAAAAATACTGATAATTGATGTTATTAATGACTGAACTAGTTTGACAAACTATGGTAAACAAATATCAATGTTCTTTAATTTTTTTATTTTTTAATAAATGTTTTAGAGTCTAAATCTAGTAAGCAAGAATAAACATACCTGATAGCTGTCATAGTACGAATTAATTATGAATAATATTCTAATACAAACCAATGCATTTTTTTCTGATTAATGTTGTGAATTTATAAGAAAAATCTTGACCATTCAAATAGCACAAGTCATAATATATTTTATAATATTAAGTACTCTGATACATAAGCAAGTTGTATCTTTATTCTACGTATTTTATGATACGCGTAAGTAAAAATAAGATCTTGATTTTGGTACATGGATAAATTGCAGAGATGGTCATTTATTTTGAAAGAAGATTCATTTATTTTCATGTATTATTTCGGAGCTATTTATACGCAGACATGACAGTGTTACGCTTTTTATGTCAGGGCTAGAAGAAATATGATGACACTGCTTTTAGGGCACAATGAGGTGTCGGAGTCTAGGCAAGATTTATGATTGTTTACCCTCAAACGTATGGTGACAGTGCATTATGAACCCCATCACTAATGCGAGAAAATAAAGATGAAAATTGATGCAATACTGCAGGGGATGTTTTGGCTTTAGCTAAAATGCATTTTGACAGTTATTAATAAAAAAATTAGATGAGTTAAAAATAACAGATAAAAATGATTAATACGCGCTGAATGCCAAAAATTCACGAAGAACTTTTTTTATTTTATATACACATATTGTATTTGTATTACCAACGGATAAGGGGAGAGTGACCGAGTTGTCGTTTCTGTAGCTGAGTTGTTAAGCGCGCGCATTTATTAATCCCTCGGCGCTGGAAGTTGCGAGTTGAAGTCCCGTAGTGGCTTAGCAATCAACTTTTATTTGTATTTAAATGTAGCTTATGAACGCACAATGGCTTAAGCGGTTTAGCTAATCCACGTGGAAAATAAATCTTCTTCTTGTAGAGGAATCCGTATGCTCAACGATACATTGTGTTTTTATGTTAGGTATTTTACCTATTTTGAAATTCGTTAAAATATTATAAATATACTATAAATAAGAATATTTAATAATTTATGAAATTGAAACAAAATAAATGAAAAAACTCATTTTTTTTAAATCAAGGTCAAAATTTATTTTTATGTGTCTTATTTATTGACAAAAAAATGAATGCTTTACTGATTTCATATTTTAAAAAAATACACTTTAAAATTATCGATATTTTTTGCTCGGTATTTTTGTATATTGAATACAAATAATGAACGGAAATTAATAGAAAAAGTCAAAGTTGTGTTATCTATAAAGTAACAGTGTTTCTGATGAAATCAAATATTTACGAAAATATATTTAATCCACCCATTAAATGTAATGGCAAAATTGATTAAATATTTTTGATGTTATTTTATTTTTTTAAGTGCCTATTCATATTTAATTGGCAATTAAATGTTTTTAAATAATTTGTTTTGTTCTTTCAATTACACTGTAAGATAATTAAGTTCGGCAAAAAATAATGTTATATTATACAAGTTGTCTAACCTATATTGCTTTAATTGTTATACATCCAGTTACAATAATACAAGAGTAGAATAAATTTCTTTTAAAACAATATGCCAAATATTATAATCATTACAAAGAGCACTTCGAAAGCATATTCCAAACAACATCGTTTGTAAACAATATTTACGTTTGAAATGTTGCCCTCGGCATATTTTCGCGTATTACACGTTCGACGATTTTTTACATAATATTTTTCCAAGCTGTCTGTTTACGACAACACATATGCCATTACGTCGTCATAAGCAAGGCTATCTTTTTTTATTCCGTTTCATCTATTTTCTTACCCGAAGTTAGTCGTTGCTTCTTCTTTTTCAACCTTTATGACATCCTTTCGAATTGGCTGCTAATAGCTAAAAAAAGAACGAAAAATGTGTAACTAGAAACATATAAAAACCGCGTATTGGTAGAATAGATTTATGGTAGTACATACAAAAACCTTCACATCTAAAATTGGCTACGATACACGTTAGATTTTTCCGTATTACTGTAATTTATTATACCATTATTAATAAAACCACCTTCTATAAATACCGATACTAGCCCAAATCACAGAAACGTATTCATCATTTTTAATGTTTCTTTTCTACTTCTAATGTAAAGCGTATGGATCTCCATATTGTTTTCCAGACTGATAGGTTATCAGCCAGGGTACATAATAGCTACGTCATTCTATCTACACTACCATTGGTTGCTTATAATTTTATACCGTATTTTCTGCCTTAAAGTAGACAACACTTGTGGCGGTTAAAACTAATAGAGTATATATTATTATAAAAATATTATTTCTTAATTTGTGCTCACATTTCATTTATGTACGAATTATTTCACAAAGCTCTATATCTGTAAATGTCTTTATTTATTTAATAAAATAAATATATCATTACTTGGTAAAATAAACGCTCAACCCGAGAAAATGAAACAAAGAAATATAAAAATTGTTGTTGAGGGTAATTTTTACCCAACCCTAATAAGCAGTGCCAAAGAGTAGTATACTAAAGGGGTTAAAAAAATACTTGAAGTTTTTTGTAATTAAAAAAATCAAATTGTTAGAATTTTATACTTTACTTTTACTTTTTACTTTAGTAAACTACGTATCTAAAATTAGTATGATTTGTATGTGACTGTCGATTTTTGGAATTATCAAAATGTTGATATTTTAAGCGAGTTTAATTAATGTTATGAAGGTAACGTTGTCTAATTTAGATGTAAATTCAATATGCATGTCATCAAGAGAGCTTAAAGTTTGACGTACAAAGATAGCACTGCTCTAGAAGCTTTGCAAGAGATAAAGCACGTAGAATCCACAGGTATTAATTGATAATCAGCCACAAACGACCGCAAACATAAGACGTTCACGTTACAAATTTAGGTCACGTATGACAGACAGCGCAAAACAACCTTCGACGCGCGTGCTTTGCACTTGCAAGCGATGTGACGTTTTTAATCTACCCAGTATACTCTGTCGTGTTCGTGTTTTCCCTTTCATTTGATTACTCTGGTTGTGTTTCAATCAAGCGAAAAAAAGCTATTCATTCTGACTAATTGCTTTAGCAAAAGTGAAAGTAAGCTTTTATTAAAGGCGACATTTGTAACTAATAGTGCTTAGTTAGAATTTATTTTTATCTATGTAATTTAGAAACACTATTTTTTGTTTTACTGTTATATGTTGGTCAGCGTGAAATTTTCTCGAAATATAATATTAAAATATTACATTTATATGATTTTTACTAATATAATTATAATTTTCTAACTTAAATCATGATATTATTTGTATGGGAGCGATTTTTATAAATATACGGGACATATGATCTTAGATCATATGTCCCGTCACAGTAATCGTTCTTTAATGTAAATTGCCAAACCGTGCATTACTTGAGACAGAATTCTTGTTAAAAATGATGTGCTCCACATTTGAAGTGGACATAGAAAAATAAATGAATAGTGCTTCTAAATTTGTACAAAAAATATTCGCAAAAATCTCATAATTTTTGTTCATACTTTTTTGAAAGCATTATTAATCACGTTGGTCCAATTCAAATATTATTTCTCAATTCAATTGATACAAAAATGGAATAATTTGTGATAGTTAAAACTATTGAAGACTATTGGTAGACTGCTTATATTTCAAATAATATCTATGAGAATTTGTTTGTCAAAATAATTGTTATATTAAAATAAACCAAAAAATTATAATATTTTGAACGAAACAATCTCTTATATAATTAATATTTTCGAGTGATGGTGCTTGATGGAAATTGATTTTAAATTCTGAAT
>JAGVSQ010003051.1:0-22720 GCA_022683975.1 Rhyacophila evoluta | reverse complement strand
CACAATGTGTAGATCCATATGCTCCACGTTGGGAGCGAACATGGTATAAAAAAATTAAAAATACGAGATATTGGTTTGTCATGAGAAATGTATTACTATATATGTATCCCCGGTAGCCGAGATTAGCGTGTGCGCTTCAGAGTTGGGGATTGCAGGTTTAATTCCCACGTCTGTCGGATTAAAATAACTGCAGGGTTGTGGATACTCATTGGATTGAGTAATTTCTCGAAAACCAATTCTCGTGAAAAATTATCTGTCAAACATGTCTTCATATTGCGGAGATTCATACAGTTCGCCTTTCGAGCGGGTGTCTTCACAGTCTGCAGGTCCACGTTCTTCATTTTCCAAGCGGATATGGTGAAATGTATATATTTATCACTCATCCGAAACGAAACCTCATTTCCACACAACAAAAAAATTATAGAAAAATAAAATATTCTGTTATATTGATATTGTGGAATTATTCGTTTCCAAGAACAACGTAATTGAGAGAGAATCCATATATAAATGTCACTAATAAAGGCCATTTAGATAATCAAAGAAAGAAAGTAAAAAATATTTTTTTATTATTAATTAGAATTACTAATGCGAACTCTTTTATTTATATAATTAAAATTAAAAATTACGACAATTTGAGATAACCCTATATTGTAAATACGTATGGAGTTATAAAAACAAATTGAAATTGGGCAAAGTTTATCAAAACAATTAGACTGATTTCAGTCAAACAATTTGTAAAAATAACATTCGTTTATACTCATTTAAATGTGTTGGCATTATATTGCACTGAATCATAATAATTTAATATGACAAAGACACCCAATCATAAATATACACCCAGAAGAAGTAATGCATGCTTTTTTTAACCCGCATACTAACAATTAAAAAAAAATGATAAGTAAAAAACGTCCATGTTGCTTAAACGTTTTCAGCTTTGAAGTTTAAATGTAAGGTTACTTAATTACACATATTTTTTTGACCATAGCTCTTCTAAATTATAATTATTACTATAATGCCACTTCGCGTGTTTTTTTAATAAATATACGTATATATTGTTGCATTTTATTGTATCGGTATATTGTTTTATTTAACAAAAAATACACGAAATATAATCAATCGCAAGATATTATGGGCAAAGACTCATATAATATTAATAAAAATCCAAGCTTAAAACGATAAAATTTTGGTTAAAAGAAGACGTCCAACATACAAAACATTCAGTAACTTTTAAAGTAGTACGTTTTTTAATAATCTGGCCATCAGGAAAGACACAAGACAGAAAAGAAAAGTGCTGTATATGAATCTCTGCAATGTGAAGGCATGTTTTTACAAATATTTTTTTTACGAGAATTGGCTTTCAAGAAACTGCTCAATCCAATGAGTATCCTCAATCCTGCATTCTATTTAATCTGACAGATCTGGAAATCGAGCCCCCGTTCCTCAGGTTGCGAGGCGCGGACATAAATCTCTCAGCTACCGAGAAGACGATATTGATTACATATAAGTAAAAATAAGCAACGCTAGAAAAAACTGGTGTTATTTCTACATTTTTTCTAAGAAACAAGAACATAAATAAACCAAATTTGTGAGCGAACCGTTTGTTTCATGCTTTGAATCCCACCACTGAATATTCTTAATTAGAAGTGAACTGATGGTTGCGTATGAATAAACATTGTTACCTTATAATTTTTGAAAATAAATGTTATGAGCTAAATCGTAACAGTACACAAATATTATAATAACTAACTGCATCACAACAAGTTCTCAATATAAACCGAACTCTCTTTTTACACGCTGTTTTTTTACACGGCTTAAAAATAACACGGTGCTACATACCTTATTTTTATTGTTGTTTAAATCGAGTAAATCTTAAAACTTTAATATAAATATTACACAGGCTCTGAATGTCTCAAGTTATGGCGTACCAAATGCGCGTAAATGGGTTCGCCTATTGTCTAATAGTGAATAACTTTGTTACGATTTTATTATACGATGAAATTAAAATTAAATACGCAATAATAAATTACGCTTTTAGAAATCTATTGACTTCCATGCAATGAATCGCGTACACAATTATTTTTATTCTATCATCCTGTTTTTACACAGTGTTGCGTGGCACGTATCCACCGTGTTAAAAGAGGGTTTGGTATATTTATGAGTTAATGATAATTGAATTTGTTTGAATTTCTCAAGCTTAAAGTATAAATGGAATGTTGCCGTCAAATTATTGACACTTCTATTATCTTCACTAATAATGGTTTAAAGCAAAAAATTTATTCATACGCAATCATTTTTAATAATATTATAATAGATAGTTTAATAATTATTTATTTATTTAAACAGTAGTATTGCATCTTTGTTTGTTTTGTTTCTTTTTTATTGTTTGCTGCTTCTTCTCGCCATCTTCTCTCCGATGACGTCATCTCTACCGCCCACGTTTGAACTCAACGACATCTATCGGCGGATATTTGCAATTATTACACGTTTTGACGTTCCGCCTTAAACGACGGGCGTTACGTTACCATTGCTTTGTTAACTCAGTGGTAATAATACTGGCGGATTTCAACCGTCGCCAGATTTTAGACAGAGGGCATCATCTAACGCATCCTCCTGCGGTCGTCTCTCTCCCATACAGTCAGTTTTTGGTGGGGAAACTGATTGGGGGTCCCAGGACTATCCACCCGCAGCTGGAGCTGATCAACTGGCCGGAAGCTTGGCCGATTCCATGAACCTTCAAGGAAACGACTCTTATCTCAATTCGTAAGTACACTCTATAAAGGTCGGACTTAATTAAGGCAGCCCTTCGTTTATTTCTTCCGGTATACAATCAATTTGTAAGAACATCGGACATAAAGAATATTTTTTATCGATCTATAAAACCGGTAATTTTTAGACGTTTGAAAGGGCCTCAAACACATCGTTAATTATATTCTGAAAACTAACTGAGAACCTTGACTATTTTTTTAAGATTATTAATCATTAATAACATACCGGAAGAAGGAACAAATTTCCACCTTTTTTATAATTTGATTACTTATATCAGGGGTCACCAAACTTTTTAGCCTAAGGCCCACACTAACTCCTCCACTAATTACCAAAGAACAATACCTAGCTAACCCATCATTACAACATATAGTTTCACTTCCTTCCAAGTCTTAGATTTTCTCGTTATCAAAATAAGCAATAGCGGGCCAGATACCGGGTATGACCGAGGGCCAGATTGGTAATGACCCGGGCCATAGTTTGGAGACCTTTGATTTATATTATAGACACATATTATATAATAAATATCGGGTTCGATTCCCTGCTAATTAAAATTGCAATGCCTAACTTGGCCCTGCTACTTAAAAATAATCAGAACTATTGGAATCACAGACAAAATAAATGATGGAAAAATTAAAACAATTCATCAAACCCAGTGCTTCCCAAACTTATTCATGTCACGCCCCCTTCAGATTAGATAACAGTACTCCTCGGATCTTGAAAAATAAATTATTATTATGTAAAAAAAGAGAGATTCTGAATAAGACTCAACGAGTTGAATTCAACGAGCAAAATATTTTGCGGCGCCTTACAAAGCTGCTGCTTTCAGTTGCGATGCATATTTTGGGAAGCACTGGTATAAACAATGTCCAGTATGAGAAATTGGATAATTTACTAAAACGTTTTATCTATTACTAAATTAATAATTTTGCCGTTTTATATTTAGATAACAATTAAAAATAATAGATACGTCTTCATTAAGTGTTCATTGAGTGTATCTTTCACATAACATATATTTCTAACATTTTCAGCATACAATACATATCCGATAAAAATATCCCATTCATATATAAAATTGTTTGTGCACGTGAAATATCTTCTAATGTATATAAATATATTTCTAGTTACTTGAGTTGCATTTTCATAGATTTTATTGATATTGTATTTTGTACAATTAATATTTTTTTTTCTTTATAAAATTACTGCTCGTAATTTTCATATTTATTAATAGTTTGCACGTGTGTACAATATAAATTGCATCCATTTACTGAATGAATTTTGAAAATATGTATTATATTATTTCTGTTTCATGATACTTTTACATAATGATTTTTTTCTTTATATACATATATAACACAATAAATTAATAAACAAATACAACATAAATGCTAATTTTCCTCTTCTATAAATATAACACTTGGTGGAAAACCATTATATCGGATAACAAAAACAGTTTTTTATGCAATATTTTGCCAAATTCATACTTTTAACAGTACTTTTTTTATGTGTGAATTTAATTCCGTTGTTCTTTTTATACTACAACTTAAAGCTACATTTTGTGTAGATTTTTTTTAACACTGAGCAAACCGTATCAAATTTACCCTTTTAGGTAATAAATAAAATAAAATTTAAATAATACCAATTAATATTAGTAATTAAAAATAAGTTACAATTTAATCATTACGTATACGTTTTCATTGCCTACATTAAAATACAAGACATCTTCTTTTAATAAAGCAAACTTTATAATGTTCATTAGTGAAAAATGTCTCGACGAACGAAACCAGTTCTGACTAAGAGTAAAATAAGTTTATACATAAAAAACTGTTTTCCTGCCAAAATAATTTTTCTTTTTATTTTCTGTTTAGATATAATGTTTTTTCTTCTAATGATTTATATAACTTACTATTATATTAGAAATCGTTTTCATCATTGATTGTATCATCATTTTTATCAACTAATTAATAAAACTTTTTAATATTACCGCCTCAAACTTGACAATTTAGGGAGATATGTAGTGATTTTTATTCATAATAATCACTTTTAATCGATACCAACTAATGTATATGTCGACTGCGCAAAGGAAAAAGGACGTAACCCGCATAGAACAAATTTTACATGTTTTACAGGAGGCACAAAACTATTTATTAAATGATTTGGAGGCCAATTCATAGGCACACCCTTGAAGTCCATGAAGACTAAAACTGGTGGTTTATTTACTCGATATAATATAAATTTAATGCTTTTTAAGAAGAAACAATAAAATTGATTAGATGGAAGCCCTTTTTCCTGAACGAAAATTTCACAGACCACCCTTTTTTCAAACTGAAAAGCTAAATTTAAACACTTTGTCATTTTCAGCTTATATCATTTTGATGTAACCTTTATTAAGTTGTATACATCCTAATTATGGAGTAAAAGCCATTTTGAAAAATTGAAAATTACGTCCATTGTCCTCTCCATGATCGATATATTGTGTATTGCATTATGGTTTTCAAAATCTAAAGCAAAACATAATCTAAAATATTTGTGTAGCGAATATATATCGCATTTCAGCGCAATCTAAAAAAGGCGAAGAATTTATTCCTGGTAGTTATTCTTGTAATGTACTGAAAACTTTATTTATTTTCAACGTAAAAAACGTTTTAAAGATATAAAATTTGTATGTTGAGTATAGTTTATAAATGAATTGTTGTGTGTGTAGGTTCTCCGGTGGATTAGCAACAGGTCCTGCCGGTCCTCCACCACCCTATCCAGCCGGCGCGGGCTATGGGCGTGGATTCCTCTCACTCTCGTGCACCATCCACGGAAGACAACCCTGCGCCTGTATGCACCGACCTATGCATCACACGGAGGTAAATACAAGGAGTCAACCAAGTTTACAATACCCAACAAGTATTCATTTCATTATATTCGCCATTATCTGACTGGAAGTGGTAGTTGTTTCGTAGAAAATAATTACTCAACCTACAACCTTCTAGTATACTTGACTGGTGTTTACTATATGGTCATCATTTTCACTATCCTAAAGCTTTCGAAAAAGCTCTGCCTCTCTGTGAGCCAGTCTGCTTGTGAGCCGGATATTGTGCGATAAAAGCCCACAGCTGCCAAATTTTAATATACATTTTTATATTAAATATTTTAAAATGTGCAAAACTAGATGCCAAAGAAACTGAGCAATCAACTGAGAAATCTCGTGAAAAGCAAAATATCAAAGGATCAATTTTGGCGTTAATTTTTGAGATTCATATGCTCCACTTTTGGAGGGAACAGCAAACTCTTTAGTGAAAATAAAGCAAATAAATTTTCTCAAGTATTTTATTAAATAAAATCTAGAAAGCTCACGAATTTGTCTTCTGACGTATGAACTAAGTGTACACAAGATGTGTGTTAAATGATTTCCCATCGACATTTGAAGCCAAGCTGAGTGAGCTTGCAGGCATAATATGGTTAATATTATAAGTGTATTTTTTTTAAATCTCGTAGCTTAAAATTAAATAAAAATTTAAAGGATTAGTTCGTGAACTTATCATAAGTTCTCGAAGAATAACGTCGGCGACAAGCACACATCTAGGATAACTACCAAACTCCGTAACAAAAAGTTGATCCAGGATATATATACTTGAACAGTGTTTCTTATTTATCTGTCATCTTTCTGTTTTAGAGTATGTCTCCATCATCAGTTACCGGGATGTCCCCGTCGTATCCTGCGGAGGCGTGTGGGGCGGCGTATATCCGCGCCAGACCTCCTTCATGCAGTCCTCCTAGAACTCCTCACACTCCCGGAGCACTTCTTCCGCCTCCACACCGATCAGACATGCTGCAACAGCACCATAGTAAGTTTTACCATTATATTTCATTGCTTTTTACCGTTGTCCATTTCCAACCCCAAGGAAACTGAACATCATCCTGATTAGATACTTACAAGATCTTTGAATTGTTTCATACTACCGATTTTGCATTGAAATTAAATTTCTTATATAAATATGTCCAGCTTAACGGTGTGCTAAATAGATATGCTGAAAGGGTAACATTTCATGAATATTTTTTTGCTTTTGGGAATTTGCTTAAGAGAATGGGAGAACAAAAAATGTATGAAATAGTCTTATATCTACTTATTTTTTCTCGGAAATTTTTAGAAGACGAGAATTGACAAAACACGGGAATTATCTTCTAGATACATCGTACGTCATAGGTTTCAAATTGTACAGCAGCTTTGTTACGACCTAAGACTTTAATTTCAATGGTGTATCAATGTATCAAGCAATAGTAATCACATTTAGTTTTTATTGGTGTCAATAACCAAAAAAAAACTATTCAAACACATTTGCAACATTTAGATATTGGGGCACTTTGGGAGTCAGTGATGTTATTAGTTTATTATGTTAGTATTATTTAACTATAAATATTTTTCACAGGTAATGTGAGTCAAGTGGGCGGAGGCCATGAGTCTCCTTTGTTGAACGGCGCCCTCTTATCATCGCAGCACGACCACTTAACACCCGCATCGACAATGATGGGTCAGCTAATGGGCGCTCTCAACAATACCGCCCTCCTTGACGACCTCAACATCAACATTGAGACGCTGGAACATGGGGGATTTGACTGCAACGTTGATGAGGTAAACTTACACCTTAATCACATCATGCTATAATACTTCAGACCAGTCTTTATACCCGTAACATTCCCCGTAAAATTACTTTGGAGAAAGCAACGTTTCACTTCGAGCATAGTGATGAAAATATTGGGCCAGCGGTTTCTAAGACTATTGAGTTAAATTATGTAATTATGAATTTTACCGCATCAGCTGATTAAGGCCGAGGCTACGATAGATGTCACATCGGCAGAGCGACAGCAGCTAAGCATCGGCAATAGAAATGCAAAATGCTGTGTGAGCAAGTTGTTGTGACGCATCCTTACAGCTGTACGATTTTTCAATTTTTTTGTTTAAAAACCTGACTTCAGGAAAATGCCATATTCTTTATCATAAGCCTTACCTCACTGTTACTGTATTTGGCCAAAAATTATCGGCGCGTATGTTACTTATACATTTATTTTTTATCTATTTTTTTATTGGCGCACTATGTATGGAGTGCTCTATGAAAAATGAATTTGATTCTAAAGGAGTTTATATGTTCATATCAGGTCATCAAACATGAACTGTCGATGGACGGTTCCCTGGACTTCAACTTCCCTCAACAGCAACAGCAGCAAAATCAGCAACAACTACAGCACCAACAACACATTCAACAACAACAACAGCAGCATCAGCAACACCAACAACAAACTCAGCAGACGCAGCAGATTGCCTATCACAACAATCTTCCCTCAGGAGGTGCGAGCGTAACAGAAGATTCCCTAGTTCCCCAGCAGAGACCACCGGCCTACTCTGTCGCACCCTCCTGGGTACACTGAACTTACTCCGAGAAGAAGAAGAAAACATGTGTTCTTATTTTGAAATTACTTTCCGTACATTTAAATTGAATAAAATCGCGACGCGGCCTATAAGTGTGCGCGCCTTGTCCCATACTACTATAATTGTTATTATATATGTATAATATTAAATTAATCTAATACTGACAACCGACTGAAATCAGTTTAGATAACAAAAGTACAAGAAATTCAATTGAGGAATTAAATTTTAAATTTAACCCTTTCGCGGGCGATGAATTGCGGCCGATTTTGGCGGTTCACTTTTGCGACTTTTACTGCGGCCAAGCTGCATTTTTTTTAAATGCCGCGAAAGGGTAGAGCCGATTACGTGTGGATGTGTGAAGATCTTATGTTTTGTCACTTTCGCATTTTACCGGGTCTGTTATTAAAAAAAAAAACGAAACGTTGAATAAATGTGTATGAATGGATTGTATAGATTAGGTTTTTCTACGTTACATAACGGGTTACCATTTACAAGAAAATATTAAAGAAAATTTGCATTATTCTCACTGTGAACATGCTTTTATAGGAAAATACATGCGAAACGTTTTCATGTGGAAATAAAAACTAAGTAGATAGTTAGGTAAATGCTGAATAGTCAATTTTCTCTTAATTGTTAAGGTTACGAATAGTTTGCCGTTAGTTTTAAAGTAACGTTTTACGTATATTTACTTAATACTTGTCTTGTACGCTGCCTATCTTAAATGTCATAGTTCAATCTAAATAGATACATAACTTCTTATCTCGGAGTAATTTTAGTTTATCGCGACCGCAATCGGTTCCAAATAAAATATACATTGTGATATCTTCATATTTCAATTATTATTAATAAAACAGGAAACTTTCCATCGATACAACGCATTTAAGATGGGTACGATCGTATTTGTCGCGCGGTTTTGTCATTCATAATGATGAGCTTAGCTAAGAAAGACCTAATAATACATTTTAAAATGTCACGGGCATTAATTCAAAAAAGGCATTAAATGTTTTACTGCTCATTCGATCCGAAAGGGTTAAATTGATATGTCAATTATTCTCTTTTAATCCTTTAGTTGCAACGTTATTTTAAATTCAGCGAGATTTATAATTTTTACACAATATTCAAATTAGATAAAAACCAAAAATCTCGAATTTATTTGCCTTTTCGCACATACTATGACGTTAACAATGATTGTTGGCATTTCTTGATATTATCACAAACAGCGATATACTGTTATTAAGCATTCAAGGAGTTAAAGTAATTTTAAAGATCTATGTGTAATCCATAACGTAAATGTGTTTATAGCGATATATTTTCAAATGTGCGCAGTAAAACATTTAAAATCTTGTGATATTTTTTTTATTTTAATGACAAGCAAAATACTGTTAAACTTTTCCATAATAGATTTTCAGTAGTTAGCTAGAATTCTATGGAATAAAGAAATCTGTTTCTTTTTAAGTAAAATTTGTATATATTATATTTAAAAAAAAACAAGTTTGAATGCTACATAAATGAAAACATACCATATGTGTGTGTGTGTGAACTAATATATTATCTAATTATTTTAAGGGATTATTTGAAATACATATAAATATAATATGGCCGTTATTGGCAATTTATTGTTAGTAAAGTTGTTGACTTTTATGTTATATCAGTGGTCTTATTTATAAATTTTGTTCAAAGTTCAACTACTAAAGTAATTTTTCAAACCTAAACGAGATATACTATCATTTAAAATTATTTTTGATACAAACATTGCATTCATTTTGCAAACTTTTCTCATTAATTATTCGCGCCATTAAAAAAAAAATACGCGAAATACTTGTCCGTAGCATATCTCCCTATTATCGTGAACATCGATGTATCATTACTCCGAACTTAAAAGGTTAAATTTAATATGCGACAATTATGATACGATATTGTTTAAGAAACAAATGATGTTCATATGGTTGAAAAGTTGAGCGACATTTATGAATAAAGCGATCTGTCTTGTCAGCCAATTCGCTTATTATGGGCCCATGTGAAAATGTTTGGCGGCCGATTATTTTTTGGCCAATAATTATATTTTTAGTCAATAATTGATTTGTTGGTCAATATTTTTTCTTGGAGAATTTAAATAAAAATGTTACGGCTTGAATTTCTTAGATATTGGAGGGGAATAGGACAGCACTCCACGTCAACGTTGTGTCCTGTCTGATGCAAACAGATTTATAATATTAAGGTGAGTTATTTATTTATTTAATGTACTATTTTATTAATAATATTTTATCACATCTCCTGTAATTTAAAATTTCGGAATTAACTGTTAACTCTCTTTCTGTTATGAAGTGAAAATATTGAGGTAGGTATGGAAAATAATTCCAAATATAAAAACACAAATTTCAAATATTTATACTAAAGCAAAAATTATGTGTTTTAATTTATATTTATTCATCCATAAAATTTGGTTCAGGTTGCATTATATATTTATTTAACAATAGCATTTCCACAATACGGATACATACCTTGACAGATAATTATTTAAAAGGACTGGTATCAGACATTTGTCAATGAACAAGTTCTTCAATTTTTTTTAAACATTCATCTGGAAATACTCCTTGATACTACTTTTATTATTATTCATTAACTTGATTTTTTCGTCGCCATCTACCACGTCTTCACACTCGTTTTGCTGACGTATACCGTGCCGCATCGAAAGCAAGTGTCCCAAAAGCACCTTCTCATGAACATGTTTGACGATACTATTTTAACTAGTAAACGCTGCTGAAATCGAGCCTTATTGAGAAGAAACCTTCTCGCTTTCCGTAATATTTCGCATTGTTTAGTATTTAACTTCGCTTATTACGTATTTTTCGCTGCATCAAAAATTTATAGATTTATTAAATTTAAATTCATCGCCTTGGCAGGGTCGTAATGATTTATCGGGACCAATACGGCCCGCGGGCCACAATTTTTCAAATCCTGTACAACTATACATACCTGTATAAAGATATATTTATTATTCGATCAATATAACCATGTAACCAATATTTAAGAGTTAATTATACACATGTAAAATTAGTTATTAAGTTGAGTGATTTTCATAAATTTTGATTCGTTGTAAGTTCCTCGAGCTTTCCATAGTCTGATCAACCTAAAGCTTCATGAAAAGTATGCGAAGAAAAAAATCTCCGGTATTTGCCTAGTTAAATATTAATGAAAGTGTGAGTAGGCACTCTTGTTTCCACGAATTCTTGTTCCTTAACGGGTGAGCCTCCGAGGCCTTTTGCCCTCGAGACTATCGTTCTGTCAGAACTTCTCAATCGTTCCAATAAACCCAATATCAATAATAATATAAGTACTGTAGCAAATTTCTACTGATTTTAACAAGGTTCAAAATCCATATTTTCAAAAAAAGTATTTTTTTTGGACACAAGACTTTTTGACCACTGGGTTGAGCGATAGGATGACAACCAGTTGTAGTGAAAGCAATATCAATATCAAAGCTAATGTCTTAACGATACTGAAATTCATATACTCCATTTCTTAAATGGGTGAAGTAAATATAGATCTTAGAAATATTAGATTAAAATGCAATTTTTATAAAGATTTTAAATTTAATTCAAGACTGGATATTTAACATGTTGAGCAATTGGCTGGCAACCAATCCTTATATATCTATCTGTGTAAATAAAAATGTAAATGTTCATTTGTTCAAAATCTTAAATGTCCGAAAGCTCTTCACCAATTGCTTTAAAATTTTGACACAACGTTCCATTTGAATACGCGCGTGTTTTTATGTACATAAGATTATATAGATGTCATATCTCTGACAGGTAATCTTCATGTGCATTTTTTTAACAGCCCCATTATTTTTAACTAGACTGAGCCGCAGCAACGCGTGGCTGGGTACAGCTAGTTTAAAATAAAAATTATTGTATTTACAATTTTTGCCCATATTGCATATCGTAAAATTTCAAATTCAGACATTGTTGTTAAAAATTCTTTAAATTACTGTCCTCTTGACAGTTGTATACAAACTATCTTAGTCGTGTCTTTTTTCATGCGATAGATACAAAGAAAACGCATATAAAAAATCGCACAAAACAGACAGTTCCATAGATCCTAAGTAAGATAAGTCCATTTTTATTCAAAATTGAACTTATTATAAGGTTTTACTTTGAACTCTAGTCTAGATAGAGACTATTCATATAAATCCTTATAAAAGGTCGATAATTTCTTAAGAGTCAAATTACGATGAATTCCAAACGACCATATATTCGAACATAAAATTACTATACGAAGTAACAAACAGAATAAGTTTGTTACTTAAGTTAAGTGCTAAAATTTAAATTCACATGCAATCAAATCAATAAATTAATAAACTTAAATCTGAAAGATATATAAAACATAAAACAAATTCGTTTTAAACATGGCTCATTTAATTTTATTGAAATGTGACTTAGTAGAAAGAGCACATTGTTTTTATACCTTCTTAATATTGAGCTTTTTAATAATGCTAAATCAACCCTTGTGAATTAGAAGCTACCTATATTTTCGAAGCGCTGGATTAAGGGGAGGTCGGGTGCGAAAGTGCAAATTAAACGACGTGTTTACATCAGATTTGGGGTATTTTTTTCGACAGAGAGGGGCAAGATAATTTGGGGTAACTTTTCAAGCCTCTCACATTGTGGCCGCCCGTTCCGAGTGATGTTATTATGTAACGAGCCGATATATTTTTTTTACCATAGACTAAATCGCGCTTGTTAAAAAATGAGGCAGAAGAAGAGCGACGCCGAGGATGGATATTGAATTGAAAATATAATCCAAAATTTCTTGCTCAAAATTTGCATTGCTTTAATAATATCTACCATCAGAATTGTTTGAGTTACAATATTTTGAAACTTTTCACAATTTCATTTCTTTCTTACTCACATAATAAAGTCAGCAAAATTAGTGTCGCTATTTTTTCGTATGCTTTTAATTTGCATTTTTTTACCATGCTCTCTCCGAAAGTGGGGTATATGGATCTCCACAGTATGAAAACATTATACCATGGTCTCTTTTTCTCGCTATTCTATTGGATGATTGAAATCTGTCAATATATTCTCTACACTGCGTAGATCCATATGCTTCACCTTCTCAGCGCAGTTGATCAAAAAAAGTAAAATTTATCCTAGAATTAAATATATTGTCGACTGAAGTAATAACGAAATTACAGACGTCAAAATATAGCGGTATAGCATTAGGTTTACCCATCCAATTACTGTCAATTGACAATGCTTCTGGTCGTACAATTTTGATTTTTTTTAACCTTTTAAATGCCGGGAGATATTTACATGGTGGGACTCGTTTTTATTGCCCAAGCTCTTTTTAAAATTAATATAATGTCGATAACTCTCGGCAATTCGTGTTTTAATATTTCACCGTAATCCCAGGAGATATCACTCCGTTTAAAATATTAGATTATTTAAAACAACCGAACTTGGGTAGATATTGAGTATTGAAGTACAGCGCCTATACGTGCTCATTTTCTATGGCCGCCTGCTATGCACGGAATTATAAAGCGCGTTAACGCGCTTATGACATACGATCGGTTAAACAAAAATTATGTTCATTATTACCGTTATCTGTTAATTATTAGTTTGTTTTTAAAGTTTGTTTAGCATAAGTCCGTTGCTTAACGAAGGTCTCCCTTCATTCTTTCCACTTAATTATCCGTATACATTCTTCCGTCCACTTCAATCCTTCGATAACCGAAATTAAATATATCGTTATTTAGCCTAGAACTACGGATCCAACTTTATTGAACGCATTTTGCAATTATTGAACGTGCTGTCTAGTCAATTAATTAATTAATTCAATAGCTTTTTCTTAACTTAGAACTTATACTCGTATATTATTTGAGTGTATTATATCTTTAATGTATAGTCAATGTCTACGGCCCAATGCTAAAATTTTGTGTCAGATATTAATCATTTTGACTAGTATCAAGGAGTATTTTAAAACATCCTTTCATTTAATGTTTTATTTTTAAAAAATGCGTATATTCTATAATATAACCAGACATTTATGATGTATATTGTCAATGAGAAATAATCATCTAAACTGAACAATTCATATATTTGACATACGCGCTTTTAGAAATGTTTGATTATTATTATAAATTAAAAATAAGATATCTGTTATTTATGAATTGTGACTCTTTTAAAAATCTTATTTCTTGTAAAAATACTACAATATCATTTTCTACTTACGTTGCTTCGCGCACGCGCGTCGACGGTAATGGTGTGAAAAAAATAAAATAAAAAAGAAACCCACCCGAGCCTCACTTCACACCTATTCAAAAATCCTTCGGAGCGAAACGCGAGCAAGATTAATTTTCTTCCTCAGCCGTCCTTCATTGAGGACGCTCAGGGTTTGCACATAATTAATCACTTAATTCGCGGATGAAGGGATGAAAAAAAGCAATTAAAGATTCCAGTGTCGTCATAGTTGGCTGGTGCAAAAAATTCTTCAAGACGACAGAGAGAGGAGAGATTTCAAGTTGCCATTTGGCCAGTGGCGTTGGGGAATTCGATCTCACATTGTGAACATCGATGTGCTTTTATTTAGGGAGTAAACGTGGGTTAAAAATCACTACAAAACCTAACAACGAAGAATATTTATATTATATAGGATACAGGACGTAATATATTAATGTATAAGGCGAAATCAGTTTGTAATAAGACAGTTTTCAAGGTATTCGAAGCATTATGCTTTAATTTAAATGTCCACACTTTATTATAAGGCACACTGATATCAACCATAATTTATTTTAATTTTTATAAGCTTTTATTTAGTTCTGCTTTCAATATTCCTGCCCTTGCCGGTTGCGTCATCGCTAGATTATTGCTATTGTATGTAACAATGCTATTTTTGTTACTTCAAATATTATTACTAAACTAGATTTAAAATAACAAAATATCTACTTACGACTATCAAAATAGTAACAGATGTCACTAGTCACAAGGTAATATATTTTGGATTGCGTATTAAATTGTTGTATATTATAATCCCTGATAGCGTGCGTGCCTACCAATCCGGGGAATGTGGGTTTGATTCCCCATCTGTCCAATTTAAAAAAATCTAAAATTGCAGATGCCCATCGGGTTGAGTTGTCGTGTGACAAACAATTCGCGTGTAAAAAATATTCTGTCAAGACGTCTTCATATTGAGAAGATCCATATACTATACTTACGAAATGGATATTCTTACACTGTGTAGATCCATATGTTCCACTTTGAGAGCGAACATGGTATAAAATACTTATATATATCGTCACCAATATTGATTTTTTGGGTTAAATCACTTTGTAAAGTATAGTTTTATTTTTTGCACATGTTTGCATAAACACATAATTTGTACATGTTGTATAAACAAATGTGTTAAACAAAACTTTACAACGTGACTTGAACCAAAAAATCAAGACACGTGACTGCAATATTGGCGACGATATATTTTATATATAATACATACTATTATTATTAGTTACAACAAAGTTTGAAGCAGACATTAGAAATGAAATCTCTTGTTTTTATGATATATTATTTTAAAAAACAAAATCGTTTGTGTCTTTCATAATAATTAAAATCAACGACGTTTTTTCGCATAAATTCTTTTGTCATTATACTGAGCATTAACTTGGGCTATCAAAACATTCGATAATGTCTCCAATTCGTCTGTTTTAGTGGATATTTTTCAAAAAATTAAGTCTCACTAGTCGCCACTGCCTTTAAGCAGTGCGGATCTCCTTCGCAGGAAGTTGCGTTTTCAAAAGCTCGGTTAATTTATCAAAAATTTCCGCGTGTTCTTTCAAGCGTTATGCTGTTATAATTATTTTGTAATAATCCATTCGAGGCGACACTAAAAGCTGAATTTACTAGAAACGCCATTCCGCCATATTTTTGATTAGGACCTTAAAGACTTTAACATAACTGTATTCAAATCTTTTTATTCGTATTTTAAAACCTTTCGTTTATAATGAAGTAATGAAATGACCCCGAAATTATCACGGTCAAATCATATACATAACAAAAATTCACAGAATGAAAATTGTTGATAGCATTCCGCGCTTACATCGCGATCTAAAATATATCTTTGTTTAGTTTTCAAAGAGTTGACCTTGACTATATCGTCCCTTTGGAGGCAAAGCTCATTAACTTCATTTTTATAGTTCTGAGATATTGAAGTTGTAAAATATTTTTTGCGATATAAAATCCGTTTTTTAAGTTATACTTTTCAGTATTTTTGTATAAAATGTAAAATCAATCGAGAAATTTTATGATCGTAATTTGAATTTATAAAAATATTAAGAACAATTAAAAAAATGACTTTACTTGCAACATATTTGTTAGTAAAATGATATATTATATTATATTTTAAAACGTCCGACAGGTTTATCATATCTTTCAAAGACTTGTAAATCAGACTATGAAGGCACTAAGCTAAACAGCTTAATGCCCGTGGACTCATATATCGGACTCATCAGTATTGACAGAACATTAGCTGGTGGCTGTGGACGTATATATGAGTCTTACTTCATACGTGTTTTTCTATGAGAATTAACTAAGTTAGGATACAGTATGCTTGTAAATTTTAACGACAAATGGTACCAAATATCATTTAAATTTTTTATTCATTCATTTATTTCAAAATTATTATTGAATTTAGATAATACATTTAGTTGTTGACAGGCAAGATAATTTAAACACAATCGGTTTTACTTTCATAATTTACAATTACCAATAAAATAAATATTAATTCAGATACTAACAGTGGCAAAATAAGTAACTAAATTGCCTCTTTATTCTGGTACGTATAATTTTTAAAATATTTATATAATAAGTGATTTAATGTCTGCTTTCACGGATATCCTATCAACACAGAGCACGTACTAAGCAACGTAGATAATAGATACTATTTTAGCCGTGGTAGAATAAAAACATTGTTTTTTGTATTTTTTCTTCAATCACGGACGCACAATTCAAACGAGACAAGCCTTATAGTCGTATTGAGGCAGAATTTTATTTTATGACAGCTTTTGGTTATTTTTTGAGCTTTTTTCCTCTCGGGACCATTCATGATCACCTTCCGCTGTCTCTTGTTCTTGCCGGCAAATTATAATTTTTTCGTATTTTTTGCTGGTTTTTTTCAGTAAATTCAGAATACAAAATATCCTAAATAAAGGCAACACAAATGTTACGGCTTTACTATTAAAATTTATTGCCTACAGCGTGTTCCTGGTTAAAATCAGTTCATACTTTTTTTATTCTTTAATTAATATGATTCAATGCAAAATCCTTAATTTTGTATGTAAACTATGTATCTAGATATCGATATAAATAAATTTTTTTACCATATCCGGCCCGAAAGTGTAGCATTTGGATCTACAGTTTACAAATGTCCATTCCAGAAATGCAGTATGGATATTCGCAATGTGAACATTCCAAAAAAAAAACACGATAGTTGCCCCCCAGCTAATTGCTCTACCCATTAGTCTTCCAGTCCTGTAAATCCAGCAGCTGCGGGAATTGTACCTGCAATCTTCGGCTTCAAAGAACGCACGCTATTTTCTCACCAGCAAAGTATATAATTTAATAGAATAATGAAAAATTGACTTAAATTAATTCGAACGAACTCTCCATTAAACACACATACATATAATCATGTAGAGATGATGTAAACTGCATTGCAAAATGCCATAATAAAACTACATTGATATTCTGTTGTTTTGTTTGAACCAAACTATTCAGAAAGTCAATTTTCTTAAATAATTAAGTTAGTAATGAACATATTTGTATGTAACATTATGACTAATTGTATTTACAATTTGAATATATATCGACGATAATTAAAATTGGTTCAAAATAATAAAAACCTGCTTGAACCAAATAAGAACATTTTTTTTTTTGTTCTAATATATCATTTTCACTTTGTTTTAAGATTGTAATAAATACATTTTTACTATCAATAATATTATTTCAAATATATCTGGAAAATTCATCAAGTATTATATATTAGAAACGGAATAAAATTATGATATTAGATTAGATACACTGAATTAATCAAGCATGGCCGTGAGCTGGCGTCATGTTTGAACATATTTAGTCAAATGAACCGACTTCCAACCAATAAATACTTTGCTGGCTTGTTTGAAAGAAAATTCTCTTCCCGAAAGACGAAATTTAAAATGTAGATTTTTCTGCTACCACAGTTCGTATGTAAGATAATAATAACGCACTGGTACGGCTTATTGGCAAGTGTAAACGTTCATTTTAATCTGTTATTATGATTAAATGGATTTATTTTTTATTTATTCATTATTTTTAAAAATATAATAGTTTTAAATAATATTTATTATTAATAATTCGATTTATAAGTTTCAAAGCTTGATATTTTTTACATGGTTTAGGGATTCACAAAACATACTTCTTACAATTTAAAAAGATTTTCACATTTATTTCGCCACGGTATCATGCCCGCATGTGTAAAACATGGAACGGTAAGTACGAACGACTTGTCAAATCTCAATTAGTTCATTCACTAAGCTGTTAAACGCGTTCGGTATCCAGTCATTCGGCTTAGATTTGTTTAGTCCTTACCGACACTGGGATTCAAACTCTTAACTACCAGTACATAAGAGCACTCACTTATCTCTCGGCCACTAAGAGAATCCGATGTAATTCATGTAAATTATACTTCTCGTAGTTTAAGGTACTTAGATTCTGTTGATGCGGTAATTATCTACAAATACATTACATTGCAAAGATTTATATACCCAATTGAAGAGTGGACATCTTTGTACCGTATAAATCCATATGCTCCACTTTCGAAATGACTGACTGTATTTCAATCCACTTGCTATAAAAAAAATACAAAATCAATCAAATATCTCTCTTAAATCACTTCATTAATACAAATTTGTTATGAATTAGTAACAAAAATATGTAACATAATTTGACGTTATTTTCACCCTAGACAATTTTTATTTAATTATTTTAAAATTTAATCCTTGACAACTCACTGTTTTTTATATGTTAAAGATATGTCTTTAAAAAAAATGCTAATTAGGCAGTACACATCTACGTACCCTGTAAATCCATATGATCCACTTTCGGATAGGATACTAAAAAATATATTTTAAAAATGTGGATTACTTTGAGTCTATCTAAAATACAATACTTTTATCTTTTTCTGTTTTTTTGTAGCTAATATTTCTCTAGCTAGATAAAACGAGATGCGATTTTTTTTATTAACCCTCAATTCTCGTCTCTCGTTACGGTTACCCTGCGAATCATAATCGCCACTACGTAATTTTATACAAAAGTGGAGAGAAATAGAGTGAGAAGTTTTAATGGGGAACCCCCCGTCGCCCCCCGCCTCACGTTTCTCGTAAAATATTATTTATGAATTCTTTGCGAAGTGTCAATCCCTCCCTTCTATTCTATTCGTTTCGCCACGGACTTGTAATTTCGGAGAAATTCAATTGAATTAGCTACCTCAGTGTGGTAACACTGTTAACGAATGAATTCAATTTTATAAGCGACTTATATTTTCGAATTTTTATTCCCTTAATGTCACGGCATGTTATTATTTTTTCAAATATTATATATCGAATGTCGAAAAGAAAAATTACGTAACTCTCAGCTTTTTCAAAATATCTTTCGATAACCATAACGTATACACCTTAATACACGTTATATCAAAAGTATAAAAGCTACTTAGTAAGCTAATCAGTATCTACATTTAGCTTTTAAGTTTGAAAAAATTATCGCTTATAAAATTTTCATCCTGGAAAAAGAACATTAATTTTATTGGGTTTTCTGAAATAAATTTGGATTAAGAAATTGGTTTATATAATATATTGACTGTGGAAAGGAAAATGGACGAATCCTACATTTTTACAGGATGCACAAAAAACCTTTATTTATCGATTTTGATCCAAGTCAGAACTTTACATAGATACAACCATGAAGTGCATGACAACGAAAATGAAAACTTAGGTATTTAATAAAAACAAATAAAATGCATTAAGTGAAACCCTTTTTTCCTGTTCACAAATTTCGCAGACCAATCTTTTTTCAAACATAAAAACTACGTTTAAACACTAGTTCTCCATTTTTACCTTTTATCCTTTGGATAGAACGTGTATTAAATCATAAACATTCTAATTATTGAATAAAATCTATATCAAAAAATTGAAGGTTACGTCCTTTTTCCTTTCCACCGTCGATATAATATCTTGCACGTTTGGCAGTAGCATTCAACAGCAGCGTTTCTGTTGTTTCGTAAATAATGAAGAAGACATCTTGTTTGAACAAATATCTAATGATATTTGGTTATGTTTTTATAAATACTTACGAAGCAATTTAAAAAATACCAAAGTCTGTCAGCACGTTGATTTGATGTAATCATATTTAAGTCATAAGCAATATACGTAGGCATTCTAGATACTTAAATTACATAAATCTAAGTTTCTTAATTATTTAAATATTTATTATTAAAATAAAATAATAATTAATATTAAATAATATTAAAAGTGCTGTCGGGAAACTTTTATTGCATGCAAACGCCACCTGAATTAAGTAAAAACGTGTCACCGGCTTACGTGAAACACTTGTAAATGTTTAAATCCGTGAAACAAAGCAACAAGTGGCTATGTTAGGTTGTTTACTAATGTACACTCCGATGCGCGCTCAACAAGCAGTATGAAGTGAAGTGAAGGTTTACCGAGTAAACGTCGGAAGCACATTCGTTTACTAAAGCTCTGTTTATGTTTACATAACTCCAACACAACATAAACATATCGCCGTTGATAAATTACTACAGGAGCTTGAAAGCTCTATATATTGTAAATCGTATTCGACGTATATTATAATTTACTCTTCCGATAATAACTACAAAATAAGCACTAATTAATAATAATATGGAGTACATGTTGTATGCCCAATCGGCTAGATAATTCATTTTAATGACCTATTCATTTTTATACTTAATTTATAGACAAAATATAAATCCTTTTCCATCTGACTTTACATCATGGGAAATCTCGGTGCATTTTATAGATACTCGTCATTTCTTATCCAGTGTCTTCGGTCATCTTGTTTAAGTTAAAAAACTTTATAACTTTTTTACAGATATAATACAGTTCAATGGTTCTCGTCTATGAATCAAATATCTATCCAATCATAAATTTACAGCACAAATTATTCAGAAATGACCAACCACTGATGTATCATTAATTGTTTTTTTTATGATTTAATTAAAAACGTAATATGAAATTTTTAATATTTTTCTCTGCACCTCTGTAATTATAATCAAATTAATATATTTAAATCCGCGTCTACAGATTGAGTATACTATATTACACTCATCCATTTTAAAAGTAGATTGTATAGATATCCAGAATGTGAATACTTATTTTGATTCCACTACAACCAAACACTGGGTCCTGCATTTCCGGTTTCTAAAATTCCTTAAAGCCTTCCAACTTCCGGCGTCGTATCATCTCTAAATTCTACTGAAAATATTTGTGTAATATCGAACAAAAACACCCATTCTAAGCTAATTAAGTATGAAATAGTTTGTATTGATTTTACCGATTTAAAGCTCCCAGTCTTGGCGTCAAAGTATACCTAAAATCAAGCGAAACCATCTGAATAATATATTGTAAACTTAATAAAAAATAGGCATTTTAAGCTAGTAATAAGAATTTTTAAGTAATTAATAAGTTATATTAATTTCGAGTTGAACTGTTGTTCATACACTATGTAATATATACTAAAATATCACTAAATATCATTATAAGGGCGTTCGCAGATAGTAACTAAATATACAGTTCGATTCCTTTTGACACAATTCTAACAAAGAAACCTCGCTCACTTATATTCAATCTTATTGCTTATACTTTACAAATATCGCTCGTGATATTGCCGCTACGGATTTTTTCCCATGGCACTTATATACCGTTTGAACGCGGCAAACGATACTTGTATCTTTTGAGCACTGGAAATGATATCATTATAGTAACTTATGGGGTGGTTCGTTTCACCTTGGCGCTAGTGAATGGTTGCCATGGCGACGCCGCAACGCCATGGGGATTTCTCTATTTATTCGCCATCATTACCTCGTGTTGCCATAAAGTTCAAACACACCGTGTATTGAAACTCTCTTCTCGGCTTTCTATTATCAGGCAGCTCTTAAAAGTATTGTGTAGATCGGCAACACATAATAATTATATGTGTATCAACGATATTAAGATAAAAAGCTCCAGGAAATTAATTTTGGTATATCATTTGTTTGCTATTAGGCAATAATTAAACCTTTTATTATCAGAAGGGAAAAATATACATTACATCACACTAGCAATATTTTAATTAATCAATATTTTTGACTGATGGTGCTTTATGGTAATTGATTTTAAATTCTAATTCCTTTCGGCATCTTCAGGCTACATTATATTTATGGATAGTAAGCGAACATATAACATACTACCAATAAATCCTATTGTAACTTACTATTTAT
>JAGVSQ010003050.1:0-22720 GCA_022683975.1 Rhyacophila evoluta | reverse complement strand
TAATATACGCTCAATATTCGGAAAGAGCATTCGGAAAATGGCATTACATTCAAGAGTGTCAATGACATCGAAGCCTCGATCGAACAGTGCACTTTACCATCATTGAGTTGCATAATTTTTCATATGCTCAGTATTATAATATGAATATCACAACACAAAAAGAATCTTTAGCTTTTTCTTCTACGTATAAACATAGAATTCGTTTGGTGATTTTACTAGATAGATACATTTGGTTGAATTGTGTTTTCGTGTCATTTTTAAATATAGTTTAAAGACACTTAATTATTTTATAACTTGACGGAAATTAGTTGGCCCGAAAACTTTTAATGGATGTCTTGGCAACTTGCTAATTATGCGACCGTATTGACAAAAGCTGTAAGTTTTCATTTCGTTGCGTCACTATTGTGTTTATTTAAATATCTTTTGGAGTGTCCCTCTCACAGCTGATTGTCCAGACGGTTGGCGCCTGGCAAACGACCGGCATCAGCAGAAGGAGCAACTCAAAAGTACCAATAAAATAATTATATTAAAAAATATTATATTCTTTCATTTTGTACTGTAATTCTTTATCAAATACATACACATGTGTATTATTTTAATATGTAACAAAAAAGATATATATTTTTCTACATATTGATACTTACTCATAAATTAGTGAAGTTTATTCCTTAAGTATTGTTATGATTCCTCATTATTTCAGTGCTGGACAAATGCCTCGCTAAGCTAGCTTCTTTTTTCTCGGTCCTATGCATTGTGCTACCACATTCTCAATAAGAACCATTCGTGTTGGCTGCAAACTCAAGGTCTAGAATTGGGTGACTAAAATTTTATCTTTCCTATCAAAATTAGTATACACTGTGACTAGCCACAATAGTACGACATACTGTATATCCTTTTTCCATGACCGTTCCCTAAGTAAAGCCTATATATAAAATATGTCACCTTAAAGAATCCCTATCGCCCCCCTGTGTTCTTGCGTCCTTTCAGGTCTATAATATGTATACAATGATAATTAATCTTTTACACATATTTCAACAGGCATCATATGCTTTGTTTTGATGGAGTTAAAAAATTACTATTTGTTAAATGTTCGTCCAATTTATTTCTCAATCGATAGGTGCTTAAATTATGTACAATTAATTTGTAGCAAGATTTTTGAAATACAGTTTAAGTAAACGCAATATCTAATAAAACATATGTCTAGCATTATCACATATGAACTAGAATCTTGCAAATTATCAAGAGAGAAATGATAATCAAAAGTGTATTATAGCTGTCCGAAAAACCTCTTAAAACTTTCTTCGCTGCGGTAATGTGAATGACGTATTCAAAGTTAAACAGTTTGAGATTTAAGGACCAGCTGTTTTTACACTTGCGTAAATTTTCGACGTGTAACTGAAACACCACGTATCTCACATTCAGCAGTCTCACACTCCAGCGTGTTTTAATCTAAATACTATTCAAATAAATTTCGTGAATAACTCGGCCGGTGTTTTAGATACGAGGTATTTCATTGAGACGTCGCCAATGTAAACTTACTTTGATTCCTCCATTTTCATATTGTCGTGGTCGTGTCGCTTTGAGTGGCACAAGTGCTTCTGAAACTTTTGCTCTTTCAATTCACAGGCTTTAATAAAACTTTTGAAAATGATATCAGATTTGAAAGCTTTCTACTTTGAGTTATATTTTGTACAGAAGCGATAAGCTAAGCAGACATTGTATTACGTTTTGCTAATTTTAAATAGTCTACACATTCCTCATTGTAAGGCAGGATTCAGAAATTCATTGAATGATTAAATTGATTAAATTAACATACACTCATTCATTTATTATATCTGCTGGAAGAAGTGCTGAGACTCGTTTCGAAATGAACTTAATATATTTTTCATTATTATTATGTTCTTTCAACGTTACTTTACAAAGTTAAAACATTTATTTTATACGCGTAATTAATTTAAAAAACGCCGTTTCAATCCATCCATTATAGTAGTGTTGTTGAGTTAAAAGGAGTACGGGCAAATGTATATTAAGCTTTGATAACACAACTTTGAGGATACGGTGATATGACAACAAGGCGACAAGAGAACGTATCATGCAGCCATTTATTCCTCATAAAGTGAAGCTGCGACGCTGGACCTGGAATTATGATGGCCACGTATTGCGGATACCTCAAAACAGTCTCGACTTGAATTACATATTCTTCACGCCAACCGAATTTCAGCATTCTAAATACGATCTGCAGAATGTATTCGAATGCGTTACTTGGGAGAATTCAAGAGTACTAATTGATGACAGAGATTTTTAAGATGCCATATGGTGTACACTTGTTCCAAATAAGGAGTGGTAAATGGAGGAAGAAAAAATACTTAAAAATATATTTATTATCTTAATACGTTATACATTTTGTAAATCAGCGGTGTTTGCGTTATATGGTTTTCCGTACTTACTACACACACTACCGTCGATTAGTTTATTTCTCGCCGATGATTCACAAAGAACGAGCACACTTCTGCTGTCACCGTTCGCCGCAAAAACAAACCACTGCGAGTAATTTTATTTTCGAAGAACCGATGTGATGGCATCAACCTGCTGACTGCCGACGAACTCTTCATTAATTTCTTCCAATGAATAACTTCTAATCGTCTTCTTGCAATACTTTCGTTTCAATCTAAATTCACTTTTCATTTTATTGTTGTTTTTTTAGAAGGTATTCTTTCTACTACAATTAGTCATATGAGATAATTTGGTCATGATTTATTACTGTAGTTAAAACTAATGAGAAACATGTATTTTGGCGACGCTTTTTTTACCTATGCGTGGTCTGATCAAAAATTCTGTGTGCCGCTGATGAATTCTTGAAAAATCGGGAACATCAGCTGTTTTTTATTCAAAAGTTTAAAACATCTGCTAATAGTCAATTCAATACGGGTGGAAATGGCTATTTTACTTCGTTTATTGATATCTTCTAATAGAGTGAGCGCGAGTTTGGATGGATGATGTTGTATACATTTTTAGAATATGATCTTATTAACTTTTTTGGTAGACTCTCATTCTTTCCTTTGTTATTTAAAAAAAATATCTTTATTTTTACTTTTATTATCATACATTATCAATATTAACTATCGTATATTAATCTTCAAAGCTATGGAATTCGGTTTTTTAAATATTCAAAGGCGCATGACTGTATGGCCAATGGGTTGGGCGATTGTCAACTAATTCTCGTGAAAAATAATGTCGAAAAGAAGTTTTTGCAATACGGAGACTCATATCTTCCATTTCTGGAGTGTGTATCTTCACATTATCACAGCGGAAATGGTAAAAATAACGGTAACAAATATAAAAAGGAAATATTGATGTGATGAACATCACATGTATATTATTTTTATTGGAATTATTTATTATTTTAGATTACGTAAAAAGCCTGCATATCACGATTCTTTTAGCTGATAGCGTATAAAAATCCTAGGGATGTGATTTTTGTATAAAATAATTGTCCTTTTTATTTTAATGAATATTAAGTCTCAGTCAAATTTAATCTCAAGATGGTCTTCACATTACGGAGATCCATATTCCTCTTTCGGAGTTGATATATACACACTGTGTAGATCCATATGCTTCTCTTTGGGAGTGAACATAGTAGGTAGAGAGAAATCTCAGCTCTTAAAGTTTTCTCAAAATACACTAATCCATTTTCCATGCAAAACAAGCCGGAGGTAAATTTAGCTGAGTGAAAATAGATTCCCTCTTATTGATCGGAGGAGTATCATAGCTATTTCGATTACTATGTTTATTCACAACTGAATCATCTGGTTAGAAATATTATAAACCAATATATAGTATAGATGGACACTATTAGATTATTTGTATTACTAAATGTAACGGCCAGGAGGTTGAAAACTGAAAAATAGTTTCTTCTTAATAAAGCGTAATATTTTATTTATTATTTGGCTCCTGTATTTATTTTGATATCTATTTTATTTAAAGTAAGTAATAAGATATGTAAAAATGTAGACCTTACTTCTCATATTAATAATAGAAAGTAATTTATCATCTTTTTTCATACATATGTATTATAATATTCTCTACCTCGTGGTATGATTAACGATGCAAAACATAGTGACGTCATACAATTTTCCTCGAAAGAGGGCTCACTTAATATTGAGATAAATACACTTCTGCCAACTCTTCTTTCTTATTTATGTTACAATAAAATGCAAAAATTTCATGGATTTAATGGAAGCATCAGGTGTGGACAAGCACTAAGAATAATTCAATCAAAATTGTTAATGTGGAACAATCGAATTTTAAATAATCGTCGAACAATGGAATATTCTAAATTTAAATTTAAATTTAAATAATCGAATACCCATTTGAAATAATTACCATTTGTATTCGGTACTCATTTTAACTCAAGTATATTTTTCTTTAAGATTTATAGCAGCCGAGTTAAAGTATGTAAAATATAGTATGTCTGTAATAAATATTGTCGGTATAATTATACTTATTAGTATTTTAAATATATGAAAGTTATACACATTTATATCAAATATTAGTTGACAATTAAAAAATATTAGAATTACATACAGTACACGTCGAAAATTATCTGTTTTGATGGTTATACAATCAATTTGCAATAGTATTATCGCTTTGGTAGCCGAGTCGATTGGCATGCGAGCTTTGTAACCAAATTTTATGAATTCAAGCTCCGTTAAAACATCTAAATATGCAATTGACCAGCAATTCTTGTGAAAAATAATCTGTCAAGATTTCTTCACATTAGGGAGATCCATACACTCCAGTTTCGAAATGAATATCTTCACACTGTGTAGATCGATATGGTTCACTTTTGTAGCGAACATGGTACAAAAAACACACATACAAGACAGTAACTTCAACAGATTGAGTGATACTTTTATTTTGTAAAAACAACAAGTGAAAATTAGTCGTCACATTACCTGTCTAATAAAGCCCCAGCCCCGGCAGTGCTTAGAGAAAACTTTAAAAGTCTTCTGTGTCATTGCAATTTATAATAAACTGGCAAAGACTCACTAATTCTATCGGAGTGCTTCATAGTATTTCATATAATCTTGCATCTTATCTTATAAATCACTTTACTCGAACCGAATACAATATTTAGTCAGAAATTTTGATAGATAAATCACCAGTCTTACATAATAATTTATGTACGAGCCTGTTCACCCTTTCATGGGGTCAGAACAGAAAGTTATACCCTCTAATCAGTATTCAGGAGGCGTTCGCGCCAAAATGTCGACGCCATTTTAATTAGTCCGAGATTTCGCGCGAAATGGCGCTAATTACGCACGCTACAGACGCAAAATGGCGAGTCTGGCGAAATGTTCCCGCCAAATTATTGCACGTTGCTAATTGCGGGTTTTATGGCCTTTTTTAGTGGTTCTCTTTTGTTATATTACAAGGGTTGACGTTTGAAAGGATTTTTTTTTATTATTGAAATTCAGAATTCACAAAGAAGACTGAAAAAAAAATCTTCCGCCAAATATAATTTCCAATGTTGCTAATTATATATTCTTCTTCTTCCTGGTTCACTTTGGTTGTGCCACTTTATTTTACTCAATTCTCCTTTTTTTATTTCGTCATATCAACCTACTGTAATGGCCATATCCATACATGAATATACATAGTATATAATATTTTATGTAATTTTATTTATAAATACTTTTTTTTCATATCTGCGTCTCCAATAATTCCTATTGCTAGTCAATATTCTTTCATCAATACAGCATTCCGTAACCCCATCGAACGTATCTTTTGAATAGTATTTCTTCTTGTTCTGCCACACTCGCTCTTTATGCAAACCATATGACACTTCCAAAATTATCTGTCACCCGCATGCTACGCTAGATACTGTGGATAGTACTTGGTGATCTTTCGGGGCGCTGGAATCCAACCCGTTGTGAGAAGATATCAATATTTTTTAACGAGACTAAGGGGCTGATTTACATGTCAGCTTGAAGAAGAGGTAAATCTGGTTGAGTGTCTCGTGAGGTATCTGCATCACTTGGTCCAGCCAGATGCACTAGGATAATACGCTCCGGTGGCGATATTTGTGAAGAAATTAATTTCATGAATAACTATAATTTATTATATATAGTAAAAGGACGTAACTCACATAGAACGTTTATTTAATGATTTTAATTCAAGGCACAACCAAGTGCATGCAGTCTAAAACTGGTACTTTATTTACTCAATATGATATTAATTTTATGAGTTGTTTAAGAAAAACTAGTAAAATTGATTGGATGGAAGCCCTTTTTCCTGGTCACATATTTCACAGGACAGCCGTTTTTCAAATTCAAAAGCTAAATTTAAACATAAATTCGGCATTTTCAGCGTACATCCTTTTGGTATAACGTGTATTACGCTGTATAAATTCTGATTATCGAATGAAAGCTGTTTTGAAAAATTGAGGCTTACTTCGTTTTTCCTTTCCACAATCGATTTGTTTCCTTCATGTTTTCGATACTAGATAAATATAAGACATTTTTCATGCATCGTAGATAAACATTCTTTCAGCCTTATCAAGTTTTTTTTTATGTGAAATTTAAAATTGAAACTGGTTAAACGTTTTTCTTTGTTACTATGTACTCATTTTTGTTTTTATTTTTTCATGGCAGATCTATACAGACTGGGCAAACCACTACCTGGAACGAGGCAGGAGCGCAAGGCGCGTGCGTCGCTTGGCAGAATGCGGAGACGGGGAGGTCCTCCGGGACCTCTTGGAAGCTGTCACCGGACAGAGAGTTCCAGCCCTCAGACAGGTAGGGGAAACTATTTTAGTATTATATTGAAATTATTACAAGAATATTATTTATCTATTTAAAACAGACTGCGAAAAAGAAATGAAAACTATATTTTTTTTTTTGACTGTGGTTACATAGAAAGTGAGCTTTGTAGAACAGGGATTACCTTATAACAATTATTTTTAGATGTATATGTTAATTTAAATTGAATTATCTAAATGCATATGTATTATTATATTTATTTATTACCATATAGACTGTAGAAAGAAAAAAGAACGTAACCCACATTGAAATTTTTTTATAGGAGGCACAAAAAACGTTTACTTAATGATTTTGACACAAGTCAAAACATTACATAGACACAATCTTGAAGTCCATGAAAGCTAAAATTTTGGTTTTATTTATTCAATATGGTATTAATTTAATATGTCATGTAAAAAATTGATTAGGTTAAGTCTATTTTCCTAGTCGCTAATTTTATAGATCATCCTCTTTGTAAACTTAAAAGCTAATTTTAGGCACTAATTTGGCATTTTCAGCATACATCCTTTATGATAGAATGTGTATTAAGTTGTATACTTTCTGAATATCGAATAAAAGCAATTTTGAAAAAATTTGGGTTACGTTCTTTTTTTTCACAGTCAATGTCTCCGAAAGTGGGGGTTACGTATATCAAAAATTCGAAAACAGCCACTCCAAAAATGGAGTGCAAGTTTATGGAACTCCGCTATTTCAAAACATACTTTAGTTAGACAGACTATGTTCATGAATATTGGTTATCTACCAATTGGGCATCCATTCTTTTATCACTTGATTTTATTAAATCCTGCAGCTGTCGGATTGGAACCAGCAATCCACGGCACCAAAGCGCGGAAGCTTACCTCTTGGCCACCAGGAAGACAAAACGGACAATACTATTAATGATACATACAGTACATTATAGGATAATTTGTGCATTTTGATCTAGGCTATGAGACGAGTTTGATCAAATGAGTTATATAATAATAATACCGTTTATTATTATGTATTTTTAAATAAAAATCTAAACTATTTCTATCTAAATCTATGATGTACAAAATTTATGGCCATCTGTTTAAAATTAATAACCTCTTTGTAATCACATAAATTATTTCCAATCGCTAATTTCGCTAACAAGGAAGTCACACGTAACGACGTTTAAGTTCATATCACTCGGCTTCATTATTAAAAGCACATCTTTAATAGACTGCGAACTGAGAGTCGTGCCCACTACTACTTTAAAGTCTGCCTACAGCTGATGCAGTTTGCGTTTCTTCAACTGTCACAAAACTATTAAATATGACTTAAAGCTTTTGTGATATATCTTATACATGTCAATCAATTGCATCAATCGGCTACATAGGAACATGGTAGTCAATTACCAATAATTCTCGCTAAAAAATCCTTAACACAAAATAAATCTTGACAATGCTGAGATCCATGTGCACCACTTGGAGCAGACATGGTCAAACATTTACTGTAAGAAAATTCTTATCAGTTTTCTCTTCATTTAACTATTCTCTTTCGTCAAAAATACTCTTTCATCTTTATATTTAAAGGGTGTATATATATATATTTATATATACCACGTTCGCTCCCAAAGTAGAGCATTTGGATCTACACAATATGAAGATGTCTAGTCCGCATTGTGAACATATCTTAACTGATTATTTTTCACGATATTAGTTTTTCAGATATTTGGTCATCCCACTAGGCATACAGTCCTGCATTTTTAGATTCTTAAAATCCGACAGATGGGAAATCAAACCCGCATTTCCCCGGATTGTTAGGCGAGCACGCTACACACTACGCTATCGGGAAGATTTAATACAATCTCAATAAAAATAGTGTCACTAATTATCTATTCATTGAGTTTCTATAAAGTGAACTGTTAGAAAGATTACGTGACTCGCTGACCACTTGCCTTTGGTTCCAATATTTTTACGTATTTTATTTTGTTACGCTTTACTCTCACCTTGTTGCTAATAATAAAAGAATGATAATGAGAAGACGAAAGTATTTGAAATATGTAAACCTCCACATGGAAAGCATTTAGAAGTCATGTAATTTAGAAACAAAATCGACTCCTCTCGATAAACTGTTAATAACAAAATAATTCTCCTAAAAAAATATTTGCATAGATTCTCAGATTAAAAAAACCCATATGATCCTAATATCATGAAGCGGACGAAAATTGTCTTTGGTTATAATATGGGTTACATTTTCATGTGGAACCTTTGTTTTCTCTTAATGCAGTCGGTTCAATTCAACGTTTTAATTGTAGAGAACACAAAGCGAGGCGCCATCTGGTCGCAGATAAATAAATTGTACTGAAGAAATACTACGAATACAACACTGGACCACTGCAGCTCTACTAGAGGATAGACCTTTCAATCAAGATTTATGTTATATCTTGATTATATAATTACCATCGTTATGATTCGATCATAATTAGTATGATTTAAAAACTAAAAACCTCAATAATCAATGACATGATAACTAGATCAATCAATGTTTATGCACTCACTTCCATAAAAAAAGTTTTAATATCTGTTAAAGTTGCGAACTTGTTAAATTTGTCAAAACATATGTTTGATTGACGCGGTATGAAATATGATTATCATCATTATAAGCTACATGCTTTGGCCCAGATTATTGGGTGACATTATTGGTGCAAATGATGCCACTTTCAAAATTCATGATTTAATTAATGAAAGAAGATTTAGAATTTACTGGAAAATTGTTAAGAAGTTCGTGTATTTTAAGATTATTTGTTTTATATTTCTATTTTAACAAATACGGTATGCAATAAAAATATTGATTATTCACGGAATGCACATGGACATATGTTTCTTCTTATACCATGTTCGCTCCCAAAGTGGAGGATATGGATCCAGACAGTATGAAGATATCTACTCCGAAAGAGGGGTATATGTATCTCCGCAATGTGAAGACGTCTTGACAGATTATTTTTCACGAGGATTGTTTGTCAGACAATTACTCAACCCAATGGGCATTCAGTCCTGGGTTTTCGGATTTTTAAAATCCGACAGAAGGAAAAACGAACCCTCATTCCTAGATTTGCTAAAGGGAATGCTAATAAGTATTGGGAATGCATGTGTCAATTTATTTCGTAAAACATTTATATAACCCAATCTAATTAAATGCATCATATTTATTAAATTATCTTAAGGGTTTATAAGGACAAGGCTTATCAATCTCGTTGCATGGATACTAAAGACTAGAGTGAGAAAAAACGAAATAATTTGAATATTGAAACAACTCCTAATGTATAAGTTAGTGTTTTGAATTATTATGACACATGGTAAAAAAACGTTTAGAAGATAGTTTAAATATAGATCCGCCACTGCTAACTGTCTTGGAATATAATATAAGTCGTTGCCATAACACTTAAATGCTTTCATTGAAGCGTGTAGGGGTTTCCTACTTCCAGTAGATAAAAATATAAAATGGCTCAGACATACTCTTACAATTTAAACACACCAATTGCCCTGATTATCAAGTGGCGTATATGCCAACCTCGTCAGATGTTAATAATCCAATTTAGAAAAACGTGAGGGACTTAGCATATTTAAGAGAAATAAATGGAGGACTTTATTCCAGTAACAAAAGAAATTTTACACCCGTTCTTCGAAGATAAGCCAATGCTATATAATAATGTATAATAGTATCTTTGATTAATACGCTTTATTCACTATTTGAAGTTTTTCATACGGAGCATCTAGACCTTGAGCGTTTCACAAATAGTTACTGTTACCGTTATTTAGTAGAATCTTCTCATCCATCATTTTGGCTTTGTATATGGAATACGTGACCATCACACATCAGTCAATTCACATCGCACCACTTAACAATCCTTTAACTCCGTTAAATACATCAAATGAATACTTCAAATCAAATATAGTGATTAGAAAAAGATACATGTAGATTTGGGGTTCCTCTGACAATCAGCAATATCAACCATTTTCAGCACTGCTACATAAATTATCAATAAGCCGCATGATTTGTTCTCTAATCTCCAATATTTTACATAATTTATTTAGATTGCATTTAGTGAACATAGTTGCATCTTAAAATGACAATTAGACACGATTCATGATAAATAAAGGCATATTTAACGTTAATTATTTATAAGGTCAAAATAAATGCCTGAATTAACGTTTAATTTATTTTTAAATTGGTGTACATTTTCAAGACTTTTTCAGTCTGAAAGTTTTCAAATCAATAAAAAAAATGAATACTTAAACGAACAGGAAATTGCCAAGTATTCCTGTTGACAAAATTCAATTTTCCAAAAAAAAAATATAAGTAATATATATTACATATCATTGAGGATTCATATCTACAGCAGATATTGAGACAATCATTAAATTTTTAAATACAAATCTTTTCAGAAATTTTATCATCTCCATATCTGTGAAACAGCAAAATGTACTTGTGTATTAAATTGTAAAGATTCATAGAGATTATATATTATATTACTTTATTTTGTTTCCTGCTGATAGCTAAAGTGGTGAATAAGTGGTTTACTTATAAAACAATAGACCATTGTTTTATCCCACTGCGTAAAACATTGAGCTTATCATTAAATGGTTCAACTCCCAGCGGGGTTCTCATAATCGTACCACATGGGAATACTCCGGCGGTGTGAAGGATTGATGGCCACTATTTAGTGGAAGAGTGCTCACAATGATTATTGTATTACACCAGACACTAAAACTTAAATGAACTGAGCGATTAGTAATAGTGATTAATAAATCTACTTTTTGCTATAATCACTTTAGTCTACTGAGTAATTCTCAGGATAATGTATAATATGAAAGATGAGTGTATTATATCGATGAGTATAACGTGCAAATTTTTTGATTTTTGTGTGCTAAGTTAGTATATTTTTCACTTAGTATGTAGACGAACAATATGTCAATATCGGTGAGTGAAAAAACTTATTATAAATTGAAATAAAATATAATAAGTAATATTTAATAGTCATTTATGAGCTGTTGATAAAATCAGCCTCCCAATAACGCAGAGCTTAGCGTGCGCGCCTCGCAAACCTTGGAGTTCGGGTTCCAGATCGAGATCCATATACTCCACTTTCGGAGTGACTATTTTCACACTGTGTAGATCCATATGCCCCACTTTGGCTGCAAACATGGTATATGTGGAAAGTAGAGTATATGGATCACCGCAATGTTATTATCATTTTCCCCGGCAATTGTTTGTCAGACACTTGCTCAACGTAATGGGCATCCAGTCCTGCATTTTTGGATTATTAAAAATCCAAGTGATGTTGAAATCGAACCCGCAGTCCCCGGATGGTTAAGCGTGTACGCTTTCAACTACGCTAACCGATGAGACAATCTGTCGGTTTATGATTATAATTTAAATTTTATATAATTATTTTTATATACAACTACGTTCGTCTATTATTCGATATAATAAATTATGCCACTATTATTTCATTGTTCAGTATTGAAAAGAAAATTAAAGTTATATTGTTTTATAAAGCTTAAATAAATGAGCTGGTGTTTTTAAAGTTTGTTGCACTATTTTACTCTTTTTCAAAAAAAAAAACAACGGACAATTAATGACATCAAAGCGAATAATGAAACTTGCCAAGAAAAAAAATGGCTCATATAAACTTAAAAAATTACATCATTAATTAAGTAAAATTCAAATGTCATACGGCCTGCGATTAAGAATTCGACGTGATTAATAAGGCGAACTAAATTCGTGACTTGATAATGAATTTTTTATCAACTATGTAACAAGAGTGATTCTTGGCGTGATAATTTAACATATTTTTAGACGACTTAATGAATTGTATTTCTTACCCCCTGTGATCTGTGCTTACTTACTTAATGCATGTATCAAATGTGGTTTAGTAACACTATTAATGAATGCAAAAACACGAAATGAGTGAGCAAATTATTATATTCATTAGCTACAGATATTATAAATACCTTGAGAAGGACATTGTTCGGTAATCAGACAACTGCACACATGACAAGTGCTCACATGACATCTGCGCACGCATTGAAGTGCTCACACTTTAAGACATTTTATACTTAATTTGCGTAAATACAGTATGGGTAGATTTTTATTTCAATGATACATACCTATACTATAATTACGTAAAATAAGTATACAACGTCTTAATATTAATCTCTGTGTTGGTATAAGCACTTAAATGTGTGCGCAGATGTCATGTGAGCATTTGTCATGTGTGCAGTTGTCGTGGAGCCGATTTGAATCCAAAATAGTAAACTTATGTGTAATGCAGTGTAGGTCTCAGATTTGAATGATGTTGTTAAATTTTCTTGGGACGTTTTTTTATTTATATAAATAACTTTAAATTGTCAAATTAATACGGGGCTTGCATATATCCATGATGGTAGATGAGGTGTTACTATTAAATCATTGTCAGCAAAAAGCCGTTGATTAGCAGTAAAAGATTAACGGTGATAATATATATCAACTGTGGAAAGGGAAAAGGACGTAATACACAACAAATTTTGCAGGAGGCGCAAAAAAAGTTAATTGAATGATTATGGGCCAAAGTTAAAATATTAAATAGGCACAATCCTATGCATGGTGATTGAACTGGTGTTATGTTTTTTTTTTCTTTCATATTCGGTCCCTAAGTGTAGCATATGGGAACCAAATGCCGGCTCCTATAATAGTATTTAGCGCGGCGTTCCAGGCTGAAGCTGAAAACCGTTCGGCTTGAAGAATAATATGCTTCATCATTGTGATCAATCTTTCGTTATTCTACAGTGATATTTTCACAATAATTTACTTGCTTTATATAATATGTTATTATGTGTGTCATATGGAAATAAGCTAACAATGTGAAGCAAGTGAGAAATGCTACAATTTCATTCGCATTAAAAATAATGTCCCAGGCAGTTTGTCGACCCCATGTACGGATGCAGCGATAGTGTTATGTTGTTATTATTACCGGATATCGAACTACGGACCGTTGTTCAGTAGGTTAAATGAGCCTGGTCAAATCGGGAATCGTAAACAACGATTTCATCAGCGAGCCGATATTGCACAATGGGTGGAGTCAAGTCATTATTCACCCACAATAATATTTCAAGTGCAAGAGAAACACAATAATTGCACTATTTCCCATGTGCCCGTTATTTTGGCGTATACCGTGGCGTAAAGAACGTGAAGCGCTCTCCGAAGTGCTCCGATAGAAGATCCTAAGACATTAGTTCGCATGCACTAGAGTGCGCGTGATTTCTATTATAATTAACTAAGCCCTGTAAATATTTGGCCTTGTTGAGAATTTGACTGCACTATTTAAACTTTGCTTTTCCTTCCACCAAACGTCACGCAAGCGTATACCGTGGGGTAACGAACGCGAGAAGCTCTTCATGTGCCAGAATTCCCAAGACCTTGGTTGGCGTGCACTAGAGTGTGCGTAATTCCTTTTAAACTATATGAATTTTTTAAACTCTCATTTGGATCATTAAATGCCACTCTGACGTTTTGATTATCTAAATTGGAAATTTCGATTTGAGAAATTGGCTGACAGCATATTCTAGTGAAAAATAAAGGACGTCTTCACACTGCGGATATCCATATACTCCACTTTCGGAGTCGATATATCTTCACACTGTGTAGATCCATATGCTCCACTTTGCGAGCTAACATGGTATAAAAAAACAGTGTGGAGTACCGTATACTTTACTTTTGGAAGGCATAAAATATATAAATATTTATTTTTATCCATAATCATTACTGGATCTTCAGTCAATAACAATTATCAAATATGTTCAAAGAATATTTTTTTTTATGTAAGACCAGCTTTGATCAAAATGTTATATTTTTTTAAATATTTAATGAAATAATATTATTAAGAAATACGTTCTTTTTTGTCAGCTTTCCTGATGATATTGTTCTATATGAATAATAAAAAATTCTTTGTTAAAATAAGGTGTTTTACAAATTGAGCTAAATTGTATAAAGGTGACTGAGCGAATTCTTCCTTCAGACTCCATCCACCCTGCTGCTGTACAGCATAGTCGACAAATGCATTGTTTGCGCAGAATTTAATCAACCGTGACTTTTGACGTCATTACTAATACTAAGAGTTAAATAAAAAAAACGACGCAGCTCCATTTTTATTTTATTTTAAATTATAAAATGTATCATTGTGATTTCTAAGTATTCTAGCGTGTGTATATAATTCATTTTTTACTTCAATCTTGCTATTAACTCGATTGAAATTAGGCGGACTTTACGTTTTCTTCTTATTCTGGCAGAATTTGCTCGTTTTTAATGTAAAGAATATGGTTACAAATTATTAAGTATTTTCTGGATTTTGATTTCGTGCATTATATTATATGAGCATTCGTTGATATATAGTAAGGTGTATACTATGGGTGGTCAAACTTTTTATATTTAACGCACATTTTTGTATATTTATTTGTTGGTAGAAATAGTTTTTAACCGCCCACCGGCTCCGCAATTACTTAATTTAGCGCATCTACAAATTACTTGCAATAAATTGGTAAAAATCGTTTCGGAAAAACTCTGAATCGCACACTAATGACGAGGAAAAACTTTCTCGCTTGTAGGATAGCGAATATTTTATTTGAAAGCTAGACAATCGTTTATTAAATGTATATTTATATATAGACGGGTTTTAAAAAAGCCATTTATTTATTTCACTTATTTTTTTTGTTCAAAAGTAGCTTTACGTGGTGTTGCTGATAGCAATATTTCAAGAAAATCACGTAGCAAAATCTTTGAAATGCAATCAGCGTCGTTTTCTAAACAAAGCACTGCACACGTGCTCTAGTTTTCTCTGGCATTCGCGCCGCTCGCTTGGTACAGCTTCATGGTGATGTTAGAAGCAGATAAGGTAGAAATGTTTCGCCCGCGAGGCCTAATGTGGACGAACAATAGAGTTAATTAATCATTATTGCATTATTATAAGACGATATAACATTACGATTATAAGATATGCTTCAGATAAAACGGCCATTATAAAACTATCTTGCAGGATTATTACATATCATGCCATCGCATCATACTGATGTCGATCCACGTATTTAATGAGCTTCTTAATTCAGCTCGATAATCTACTGGACTGGTCTTCCTTTGTGACTTATCTCCGGCAGAAAATATTTAAACTTACACAACCCTTTGTAAATAAATCTCAACAATAAAATATTTTTTAGAACAACGATTCTCAACCTGGCTCCATACGGCTCACCAGGGGGACACAAAGACCTTCAAGGGAGGTACAGACAATATACATTACGTAACTTACTAGGTACGAAAGTAGAAATTACATAAGAAAAAGATCTGGACTAATTAATGTACGAAAGTAGAAATCTCAAGATTGGGCGAAATTCAAAAAATAGGGTAGCCACCTTGCACAGTATTTTTAATTCAAAAAGGATTCACAGCCCAAAAAGGGTTTAAACGCTACCGCGCTAACTCAATTTCTAACCTAACGCCAAACTAGGAATATTTAAGGTACTTTGAAGATAAATTCTCTTTTGTTATACTTCACTATTCATTCATCGGCAGCGTACTCGTATAGGTCACCGTAAACGCTTCCCACATCTGTGGGATTTTGAAAAATTCAAAAATTCAGAACTGGATGCCCATTGGGCTCATGGCAAACAATGGCTCATGTTTGACAAACAATTCTCGTAAAAAACAATCTGTTAAGACATGTCTTCATATTTTAGAGGCCCATATACTCTACTTTCGGAATGGATATCTTCACACTGTGTAGATTCATATCCTCCAATTTAAATAGGTGTTGACATATAGCAGATGATAGAGTAGAAGACCAGTTCCGATGAAGAATTCTTCAGCTTCCTTCAACACAATTATAGTATAAAAAAAGTATTTTGAAGTTTGATAAACGATTAACTATATTCCAGAAAGCACAGCGTGTGGAACGTTTAAAAGCTTGTATGTATAAAGCTCGTATACAATAA
This sequence comes from Rhyacophila evoluta, assembly GCA_022683975.1. Taxonomy (NCBI): domain Eukaryota; kingdom Metazoa; phylum Arthropoda; class Insecta; order Trichoptera; family Rhyacophilidae; genus Rhyacophila; species Rhyacophila evoluta. The sequence continues at coordinate 5,931 of JAGVSQ010003050.1, read as the reverse complement.
ACCGTATCCGGATCAATGTTCCGAATTGTAAGTACCGCGCATTATTTTGGACCGTACGCCTAATTATCGTAAATAGCCTGGGGTGACCAATAACAGTGCCCGAGGTGACCACACGTCGCAATTATTTTTTCGCATGCTTCGCTTACCGTGGGAGAGGTCGCAGGTTCGATCCCGACATGGTTGCCACACCAGTTTCTTCGACCAGCTTGTCAGCTTTTAAGCACTATTCAGTTTTTTGCAATACAATTAGAGGCGTAATTCGATTTATTGTTTGATGAGCTGTATTAAATGATTGCTTTGTTATTATTATACGTAGAATGAAACCAGTTCTGACACGTCACATTAATGAGAACTCTTATTGTACAAGAGCTTATTTAAACCAAGTTATCGACACGTTTGTATTGATGAATTCATTCATGTTATATAAGCTTATAAAAAAAAGAAAATACAGTTGTCTCTTTATAAATAATCTTTTATAATACTACAGTAATATTTAATAAATATCACTATTGATTAAAAATATGTGTATTAGTTTCTACTAGGTATGTTGTTACTCTCTCTATTCTAAGATTACTTCATTGCCGAATCTTTTCTTTTTTTTCTTCCATATTCATCTTTTGAACAGATATTTCACAACTGCAGGATCTAAGGGTGAAGTAATATATGCCCAATGGGTTGATAAATTGGCTAAAATTCAATTCACGTGAAAAAAAAAACCTTCAAAAGAAATCTTAACAATGCGGAGAAAGATTTACGCCATTTCTGAAACAGGCTGCTTCACACTGTTGAGATACATATGCTCCACTTTTGTAGCAGGCAAAAGAACGAAATCCTTAGTTTTCTTCAAAATATTATCAAATGGATGTTAGCTGAAAACGCCGAATTAGCATCTAAATATAGCTTTGAAGTTCTAAAACAAGAGGTTCTGTGAAAAATATCAATCTTATTGTTTTTTCTTAAATAACATTAAACTAATATCAAATTGGCTAAATAAATCAACAGTTTTATTCTTCGTGGACTTTTTTTCTATTTGATATTTAGGCGTGGCTCAAAATTATTAAACTAACCTTTTTGTCGCTCCTGTAAAATTTATAATATGTGAGTTACTTACCTTTTCCTCTCTACAGTCGATATATATACTGAACGTGGGTCATATTTACGTAATCAATTAAACAACTAGTTTGCCTAGGAATAAATTAATTAGCTTGATAACATGCGTGCGCGCCTTCACGATTTTGTAATTTCCGATATATTGGTATGATGCACCGTAATGCGTCTCAAATACTTTTTTACGCAACCGAAAATAACACAAAACCAGTTGGGATGCAAATGCCGAACCCTCGGGCTCAAAATACCGTACAATTTTCGAACAAGATACAAACTAGTTAGGTACTATTGTAGATAATCAATAAAACATTGCTGCTAAGTAATGACACTGAATGTAATATATTATTTAAATCTTTCCATCTCGACAATATAGAAGGGACAATAACGATTTTTGATGTCATAAAAATGCATAAAACATCGGAATCCCATTTTTCGTCTCGCTAGTAACTGGTATTCTAAAACTGTATATACATTGAATAGCTATGTATGATTTATTTATACTATTATTGACTATCCCAAAGCTATCGAATTATCTGATGTCTATTTTTATTATTTAAATTGAAGAAAATTTAAAAACATAAAGCTATGTAGAGCGATTTAAAAAAAAAAGTTTTTACAATATGGAAATTCACATTTTCCATTCCTGGATTTGTCAGCTTTCTACATCGAGATCGATATTCTCGACCATCGGAGCGGATTTGGTAAAAAAATACATTGGTGGACGGTTGATAATCGCTCTTCAGTAACTACCATCCTAAGATCAAATCAAACAGTCACAAAACAATTTTTCAATTTAAAAGATATGGACTTGTATGTCCATTAGGTTGTATGATTGGTTGAAAATCAATCCTCATAAAACAGAGTTTTTAAGATAAATCTTTAAGTTATATAAACGTTTGACATTCTTAGCGGAAATCGTTAAAAATATAATATTATGTGTATATTGTATAAATTTCATGTATATAAATAAAATATGATGCGGTAAAATAAAAATAAATACTAATATGCACATAGTCGTTGTTAAAGAAATTGTCTTTAACTCGCAAAAACACTTTTAATTGCAAATGAATGAAAATAAAAATAAACCACCGTTCACTTATATTGTATTTTATTTTCTTTAATGTCCCAATACTAATTTTTTCTAATATTTGTTGGTCCTCATGCTACATGATATTTTTGTCAACGACTATTTAGGTTACCAGAACGTTATCAAGGCGAGTGACAACAAAAGAATTTTTTCTATTATCATATCAAATATGGCAGTATTTAAAAGATAAATATATTAGTACATAATTTGTATTTAGTTATTAAATATATTAGGTTTAACAAATTGTTAAATAAATGATTATTTACGACTACAGTTATATTTTGCAGATATGGTAATGGAAATAGTATTTGAGTGTTACAATAATAGTTGTAATGATATATTATAAATGTGCGACGAGATGCAATAAAATTAAAAGACAAGAAAAAGCTTCAAGTCCGAGCTTTCCATTTGACCGAGATTTATCTTCTCTACCATCATTATATAAAAGCACCTTCCTATGAGTGAGCTATTGACGCAATTCAACTTTTGAATTTAACGCTTTTAAAATATTCCTGAATCTTAAACTTGAAAATATAGCTGGACTTAAATCGGCTTGAAAAATTATATATCCTATTTAATTATGTCAAGAATGGACTTTTGTGAGTTCGAAGTGAATTATTATACCAACCAGATTTGCATACTCTATTAAACGTATATAATATGTCATTAAATTCAATATGTGGACTTAAAGACGTTTGATATTAATCAACACATATATGGATCTTCGCAATGTAAAGACATCTTGACAGGTTATTTTTTGTATGAAAATAGCTTATCAGACAATTTCTCATCCCAGTGGGCATCCAATTCTGCATTTTCCAGCAGATGTGGGAATCGAACCCACATTCACCGGTTGGGTAGCGCGTATGCTTATTTTTGATAAGTTATTTTTTACTTATTTTTGGACTACGCTTAAAACATCCTCAATGTCTAATGTAAAAATATTGTTTCGTTTGTGTTAATGCTATGGAAGATTTTAGAGTACGTTTAATTTTTATTTAATTAAATAAAATCATCGATATGGATGTGTGTAGCGTATTACTTTTGAGCCCAATTATTACGACGATTTGTCGATAATATAGATCAACTTTGTTGAATTGAATTAAAATATTCGATTATATTGCTTCCGAAAATACAACCGTTACTTGAACACTGTGACCCGTCGTCGATATTGCTCGTAAATCGTTAAGAGAATCTTTCATAATAATAGCATATGTACTCATCGTACTTTAAAGCTACAGTATCTGTCGTCATCGCTATCATCAGCCACTGCAACGAGAAATATGACTGTTTTAAAATAATATATGTTATGCCATCTTTGCTCCGAAAGTCGAGCATATGGATCTACATCTCCGCAATATCAAGTCATGTCTTGACAGATTATTTTTCACGAAAAATTTTTGTCAGAAAACTCAACCCAATGGACATCCAATCCTGCAGTTTCGGTTGAAGAATCAGCACAGGATTCTTCTTCTATATTCCAACTTCGTTCACTGATAGTTCTTCCTTTGAACTATTTACGTGGGTTTTAAAGAAATACGAAAGAAATTAATAATTCATAATAAATATATCGTGATTTTAATCATTTCAATTCGCTTACAAATTCTCGGACTAATATTTAGGTTTTAGGGATAGAGTGTAATGAAGTTTACTTAGCTAACTTCATTATTACCATTACTCTTTAATTCTTATGATTTTCTTCACTACCAGTAGCACGTATTTTATTTAGGCACTTCATACTTCCCAAGTACCAAAGAACGCATGTATATAACTATAAATACATCGATTATCTTTTTCTACCTCTTTGATCTTCTAATGGCTTTCAATGTCAATACCATTCATATTTAATTATAATAAATATACTTAAACAAATATAAAGGATGTAGCATATAATAATAATTAAATATGAAGATTACCAAAATACGAAATTCAAAGAAATCAGCGGACTATTTTGTTTATCTTTTATTAAGACTGGTCTCTTCTATTAAAATAAACTCATCTCACTCGTGTGGAATATTAGATGTCTATCTATTTTTCGAATATAAAAAGACGAACGAAGTGCACTATAATTGTGCTTGATTAATAAAGGTTTTAAATTTTTTATTTATGTTATAAACTTTCAAATGTGTGTCTAAATATTTTTTTAATGTGAGCAATGATTCAATGTATTGAAATATTGATTGATTTATTGCGTATTTCTGCTTGTTAACAATTTATTTATACCCTTGGGATAAAAGTAAAAAAATCTGTTAAAATAATTTACAACGTGTTAAAAAATATAATGCCCAATGACTTGGTAAGTTTTATTGAAAACAGAAGCATTTTATTTTTCGATTAAAAATTTTATCTGCTCATGTTTTTTGAATTTTTTTATTGTACTTCGATATCGATAACAATATTTATTTTTTGGTAAAATTGTAATAATGAAAAGATTAGGGACCGATATTGTTGATGGATGGTTCTCTAGTTCAATGAAATAAGCGGCTACTCATTCTTTGGCTTAACTTTTGCAAAAATAATTAATAATAACCGTCAATCGGCATTCCTCTTTGGCAACTAACTGTCTACTGCAGACGTTTTCAAGTTTTTTTCCTTATGTTTTTGAAAAGGGCTGACGTGTTTCTTTATGTTGCTTATTTACGATTATATTGAATAACGAAAGATTTTTCAGAACGAATAAAGTATGATGTCAAAATCTTAATACACATTGTAAATAAACCATTATTTTTTTACCATGTCCGATTTGAAATTGGATTATATAGACCTCATTATTATAAAAATAACCACTCCAGAAATGGAGTATATGGATCTTCAAATTATCACGACTTATTTTTTCACAAAATTCGGTAATCAGGGAATTGTTCATCGGCCATCTAAATACATACGAAAACATTATTTTATGATTTAACATTCATTTGTCTCACCGGTAGTGTGCGCGTCTAGCAATCCGGGGATTCAAAAAATCCGAAAATGCAGAACTGGATTCCCATTGGGTTGAGTAATTGTCTGATAAACAATTCTCATGAAAAATAATCTGTCAAGACGTCTTCACATTGCGAAGATCCATATACTCCACTTTCGGAGCGGACATATCCACACTGTGTAGATCCATATGCTTCACGTCGGAACAAAATATAGTATGTAAAAATAAAAAATACGTTTTTTATATGGAATTCAATGAATGAATAACTCCAACAATCTGTAATAAATGTAGACATTAATAATTAAATGACTATTTCGGTTGTAACACCAAGATTGGTCGTAAAATGAAGACAAGCGATTTATCGAGAGTCTTGACAATGATACATCAACTGAAGTGGTTACCGGAAAAACTAGCAACCTAATTTTTAGAATTTACAATATAGTTTAATTTTTCCACTGCCATGTAGAAATTATTGTCATTATGAACACTTGACAACAATTTCAGAATCATTGTGTAATGATAAAAAATATCACTTTACAAAAAACCTTCGTGCTTTCTATCGCTTCGTGTTGAAAACATTATCAAATACTGATTTTTTCATACCAACTATAGTTTAGATAACTTAGCTTAGAGAATTGCAAATACATTTACATGGTTCTTTATTACTCAATTTATCAATAGAAACTACAATAATATGGATTCAGTTAAATATTATTTTTTCTTAAACCGTTTTACAATATTCTTAATTTAATACAATTGTTCTAAATTATTTAAAACTGGTAAACTTCCAAATGTGAGATCACTGTTAGCGACC
>JAGVSQ010003049.1:0-22720 GCA_022683975.1 Rhyacophila evoluta | reverse complement strand
ACAAAATTCAAAATTATTCAAAAATGTGTAAAAGGACCATTTAAAACGTTTTTTTTCGAATACTGAACAATTTGCATTTGTCGATAGTGGCGGTTTTGCATTTGATCGCCTCATATATTATGATAGGTGAGATTCAACACGAGAAGCAAAAAATAGCGTTATTAAAATGTAACGAATAACATTTTTTGTGGCATATATTACACATAAGCACTGCGTGAATCTAATGGTATCGATACCCCTGAAGTCCGCCTGCAGTCCGAGGAGTGTCAATGTTAATGTTTGGCATATCTCAATCTTAATAATCGACGTGAATTCACAGTCCCCGAACTGTAGTGCATGGGTACCATAAGTAATTTTACAATATTTAGTGTATTATATTTAAGAAGTTCTGCCAATAATTACTCCACATGGCCACTAATCTTCAGTAATGGATTTATATTTTTTTTATACCATGTTTGCTCCCAAAGTGGATTATATGGATCTCCGTATTGTGAAGACGTCTTGACATATTATTTTTCACTAGAATTATTTGTTAGACAATTTCTCAACTCAATGGGCATCCAGTCCTGTATTTTTTAATTTTTAAAATCCAATAGATGGGAAATCGAGCTCGCATTTCCTGTATTGCTAGGCGCGCGCACTACCAACTACACTGCCGGGGGACATTAATAATGTAAATAAAATATACATTTTAAAATCTAGATTCCTCTAGACGTGTTGTTTATTGTCTACAGTATTCAACATATTAGAAAAATTGCTCAATTCACAGCATAGTAAAATGAAATAAAATAAAATACCGAAATTATAAATCGTACATAGAATTAATCAAAATCAGTAATTTTGTAAAATTACATCCACCTTGTGGTTACAGTGGTGGATTTTCCTATAAGCGCATCAGGCGTGCCTGGGGCCGAACAATTGAAGGGTAGTATTTTTTACTGTAAATAAACTTATTTTGTTTCTTATCTCCTTTTCAAATTATGATTAATGTGTAATGCATTACCACGTGAAACTCCACATTGTAAAAACTTAATTTTACTGTCTTTACCGAGAGTTGGTAGTCAATTTTACAACCCGTTGGGTCTCCAATCTTGCAAATTTAGATTTTTTTAATCTTACATCTATGCGATTCAAGCCTGCAGCTTCCAGCTCCTCCGAAGCATGCACGCTAAACGCGAATAATGTTGATATCTATATGCTCCACTTTCAGAACGAATAGAGTAAAAAATACCTTAAAAATTCTCAGGTATTCTCAAACTCAATCACTTCATCAATTAACTAATCACATTATCATTTTTTTTAATAAACTTCGGTAAAACATTGTTTATTTTTTGTTCTTTTTTTGGAAAACTTGTTTGGTTATCGCCATTGGCATTGATAATAAAAACAAAATTGTGGTAGAGAAGTATTTGAATTAAATTATTTTTTAGACTTGCACCCACCTGAAACTAAAAACATCATTAAAATAGCTATTTTTAACAATATAAGAGAACCTGTTTATTACGATAAGAATAGTGTACGCAGGCATCTATACAGTACAAAGTACATTTTTTTTATTTCAAGGTGACTAAATTTTGAGTTGTTTCAGACACACTTTTTGATTAATTTTGTTTTAAAAAAATCTATAAAGCAGCGATAGGTAACTTGTTTGAAATCTTGATCTACTTTTTACACAAACAAATGATTGCAGTATTAATGACGGCGGAAGGCGAAGATACATTAAATCAATATAAATATAAGCAATATATTTTTGTTACATAATTTCACCGTAAAGATTTTTTTCATAAGCACAGGTATTTATTAATCTTCTTCCATATCCGTTCTCTATGTAAAGAATATGGCCACCACGTGCCGCCATCAGGATACTTTGTCACCTTTTTCTTCCTTCTAAAGTGGAGTATATGATTGAGCTTCACACAGTGTGAAAACATCCACTCCGAAAGTGGAGTATATGGATCTCCACAATGTAAAAACGTATTTATAGATTATTTTTCACTAGGATTGTTTATCAGACAATTGCTCAACCTAATAGGTATCCAGTTCTGCATTTTTGGATTTTTTAAATCCGACATATGTGGGAATCGAACACGCATTCCCTGGATTGGTGGGCGCACACGCTAACCTCTACGCTGTCGGGCACCTACCAGCGGATATCTTTATTCCACTGAATACACGATATTGCAAGAAGAGGCTAACAGGATTTAGGATCTTTGGAGGCATTCGCAATATAAATCCCGGCTAATTCCAGCAGTTATACACGATTTTTAGCTTATCAAGAGGTCGTCAGATCCGTTTTCCAATCGTCAAGTACCTCGTGAAGTTAAATTTGATATTTAAGTGGCAAAAATGTATAATACTATACTTTTCGTGGATGTAGCTTTACAAGTCCGCTGTCACAAAATTTGGTAATAACATTCATTTGAATTGCACATATTAAAAAAAAAATGGAGATTATTACTCGCGATGAATTTGTCGGCTACCACTGCTATGACAGTGCATAATAAATTATGAGGTTACCACATTTATTTCTTGAATTGGTTGTTATTTTACAATTTAAAACGAGGTTATGGTTAAGTCAAAATTGAATAAATGAGAATGGCGTATTTTATGAAACATTTTATTAAATCTTAAATGACCAGTATTCAAAATAAAATGACAGAATACAATGTTTGTGGAATATAAAAGTTAACGTTACTATTATTAATCACTGTCGAAACAAAAGTAATAAATATTAATTGCGTATTGAAAAAAGTTCGTTATATATAATATATATATTACCAAGTCAGCTCTGAAAAACGAGCATAAATATCTCTAGAATGATATAAGCTTACCTTGCAAGATTGTTTTAAGATAAAATCACATCTCTCAATCAATTGGACATTCAGTCCTGCATCTTGCAATTTCAAAAAAAAAAACTATACGCAACTGTAAGATTCGAACCCACAACCGGCGTCTAGGCGCTCATGCTTACCAGTAGCCCACCGTATGGATATGCACATGTAAAATTAGCCACTGTAATTTAGTTTAAAAAACACAATTCTCACTATTCGCAAGCGTGTCATTCACATGTCAAATAGAAAATGTAATATATTAACTTGAAATCATGACTGATAGTTTTATGATTGCTATTTTATGATATGACTGTGGTGCAATATACTCGTCTCCTTTCGCTCTAAGAAGACCTACTTGATAAGTCGATTCTGGAAAATTTGTTAGTTTTTAATGACATGGGAACACGAAAGGGTTATGTGGAAAGAAACATAACCCTTAGTTTTTTCAAAAACGCCTTTTTTAGATAATCATAATTTATACAGATTAATACGCATTCTATTAAAAGGATGTAAGCTACAAATGCCGAATCAGTATCTAAATTTTGATTTTAAGTTGATAAAAATGAGGGCCTCTGAACTTTGCGACCAGGAAAAAGAAGCTCCACCACATCAATTTTATTGATTTTTCTTAAATAGCTTAATTAATATCAGATAGGGTAAATAAAAAAACTAGTTTTAGTCTTCGTGAACCGTAAGATATTGTGTTTATTTAGTGTTTGGTCTCGGGTCCAAAATCAATAAATGTAAATTTTTTTACCTAATGTAATTTTTTTCCTGTGTTCGTTAAATCATTTTTCTTTCCAGAGTAGACGTAATTATTGATAACGTCGTAATCAGTAGTCACCAAGATAAAAAAACCGCTTTTTTCTTAATCCGTACACGAGATCTCCAAATTTTATTATTTCACAATGAAAATTGTCATATAATTTAAATGGTATTACGTTTTCTGTCAAGTGTATGTCTAAATTTGTTAGTTACACGACAGTTAGTATTAATCACGTAGTTACCGAAATCCAATTTGTCGCATTTGATTACATTCGCGAGACTTGTAAGATTTGATAGATTTCACATCATTATTGAATAAAGTATCGCATACGTTTTTGACGGGCTGTAGAGAATTACACGTGTCGCCCATTTTAGACAATCTTTTCTCTATCAGTTTTTTTTTTTGTTATTATCTATGTATAACTGTGAAAATTTTACGAATCGATCATAAAATGCTTTACCCGTAATTCTAATGTAGTTATGGTTGCCAGAACAGTTAAAACTTATTATGAAAATACGCAAAAGCGGTACACGTTATTGGATTAATACAAAATTTGTAAGCTTTCATAATTTTAGTGCCAATATAATGTTTATCTGTATTATTTTATTTTCTTAGACAATATTTAATGTATATTTTTTATGTTAGTTATTACAGGTTCAACAGATGGGATAGGGAAATATTACGCCAAAGAGCTTGCCAAACAAGGAATCAACGTGATATTGATCAGCAGAACGAGGGCAAAGTTGATGGCAGTTGCTGCAGAGATTGGTGAGTTTCTATACATCAGTATAAAATCTATGAAAATCCTGCAGACATTTCATGGAATATATGTGCAATAGCAAGAATAAATATTTCGATATTACCAGCTAGTTGACTTATCGGATAATAAAACCTTGTTACGACGGAGAATTCAATTGAGTTAAAAAAATTGATCGTAAATTACACGATTCCTGAACGGAAATAAGCATTATTTGTATATTATATTAAGCACATCAAATATACTCAGTGTCGTGAGTAATTAATATTAACTTTTAGTCCATTTACGCGAATAAAGTAGATAAAATTCTCAATATAAGAGCTCTGAAATATGCTTAATTAAAAATGGGAAGTAAGGGCGAGGAAGGAGAGATGGTTAGAATATTATACAGTATATTAATACAATTAACTAGTACCACTGACTCATGGTGAGAAAAAACATTTTCCCACTGAATAATATTTGATATTTGAAAGCATTGTGTTTTGATTTCATAAAGTTATGTTGAAATAATGGCAAATTTAAAAATCGATTATCATACATATCAGAAAAGAATTGCGGAATTCCGTAGTTTTTAAGTCTTTTTTTTTGTCTATGACGTGAAAATACTTGTTTTGACGCTATTATTTTATATCTTTATCTCTATATTGATGAGGGTTAAGCGCCTTAATTTATACTAAGTAGGATAGGAATTTTGTACATAATTTGATAAAAATTAAATTATAATATCTCAGTAATGGATTTTGTTTTATTAAATTGCTATTATATTAATTGAACAAGCTGGTGTCAAAATTATAATACATCTTGTTACACTCGTGCGTCATTGAATTGAAAAAGTATAGTAATTTGAAATTAGAATTTTCTGAGCTGCCCGTTTTTGTGTGAAAATGTGTCGTGTATACTAGCGATGAATTTATAATATTTTTTATTATTGGCAACGTTTGCGAACACGGAATGAATTATAAAGATAAAATATAATGATTACATCAGAAAGTTCATTTAATATACTCGTTGCATCAAAGACATCACAATAGACATTTGAAAAGATATGGTACTATTTACGACCCAAGCTTAATACCTCGAAAATAATTTACGGCTTAAACAATAATGATTGCTTATTATTTGCCGCCATGAATCTATGTAATTCCAAAATTAAAGACTTGAAAAGAGATAAAATTGCAATAAATATAACGTTATTAGATGACATGAATAATTTCATATGCGTAATATAATTTTGTAGATCACTCACTACCATTGGTCGCTTTCGTGTTCAAATCTCATAGTTGCATAAGAAGTCATATTTTACGCCATTAATAACGGCTTGTATTAAAAGTTACGATATGGATGGATAATAATGTGTGGCAATACTTGTAGTTTGATATAGTTTATAAAAGTGACTCGATTTCGTTGGTTAATGTACCCACTGCAAAAAAATAGACTAGTATTTTAAATACGTTATTTATTCAACTTGAATTTGATAAATAATTTTGTCAGCTTCTTTCGTTTGTAATACCACCTAACTAAAAATATTATTGAACAAAGACTCATTTTAATGACGCTTAAAGTTTGAAAAAGTATTCTTATTTTAATTTTTGACAGTTTTTTTTAAATAAGCGCCTTAAAATATGGAATTTTTTCATTTTTAAATATTTTATGGCGTCAATTATAAGCTTCGTTTACATTTTAGTATGTGTTTCCAAATTTCATAGACATGCGTAAGCCACTGAAGTTCAATCTGATTAAATAAACTTGTGAAATTTTGATATAGTGATATAAATCATAGGCAATTATTTTAGGCTCATTTCATCATGCATGAATACAAGTTTTCATACAAGTCTTGACTCGTCAAAAGTGATTACCCATTGTTTATTAGAGGACAGGCCTGAATATAAAACTTAAAGAACTTCTAATAACGCAAGCATACTAAATTATTATGTAGACCGAGTCATATAAAGTGTAATTTAAGCCATTTCACAGGGCCAAGACTGAAAGTGAAATTAGCTATTAAACAATTAACTAATAAGTAGTTATATCTTTATTTTTACCATGTTCACTCCAAAAGTGGAGCATGTGAATTTACATAGTGTGTAGATGTCCGCTACGAAGGTGGAGTGTATAGATCACCGCAATGAAAAGACATGTCTTGAAATATATATTTTTAGGATTTTAAAAAATTCGGCAGATGTGGGAATCGAACCCGCATTCCCCAGATTACTAATCACGAATGTTAATCTCTCCGGTACCTCTCTATATGTAGCAATAAAAAAATGGCCTTTAATGTTATTTTGACATTTTGTATAATTTTTTTACGTTAAAATCTCAATCAAATAATATGTACTACTAAATACATCTCTAATTTCCACTGTATGCATATCGACTGTGGAAAGGAAAAAGGACGTTAACCTCAATTTTTAAAAATAGTTTTTATTTGATAATCAGAATGTATACAACTTAATACATGTTCTATCAGAGCTAAAAGCTAATTAAGCTGAAAATGCCGAATTAGTGCCTAAATTTAACTATTAAGTTTTAAAAAAATGGTCTTTGAATTTTACTACCAGGAAAAAAAAACTTCTATCTAATAGACTTTATTGTTTTTTTTAATAAATCTTTAAATTAATAACATATTGAGTAAATACAACACTAGTTTTAGTCTTCATGCACTTCAAGGTTTTGACTCAAAATCATCAATCATCATCATTTTTTGTGCCTCCTGTAAAATTTGGTCTATATTGGTTACGTCCGTTTTCCTTTCCACAGTCGATATATTGATTGATCTACACAATATAAAGATATTTAATATTTTGGATTTAATTTAGTCGTTTCCTGGTAATCGCTCAATCTATTTGACATCCATTCATATCCTGATTGTAATAACATTTTTAACATAGCTATGATAAGTACCCTCGACCTCGGGGCTGAGTAATTTATAAGTATGTACATACGCAAGCGGGTTCTTATCCACTCGAACAAATACATTTCAAAGCCATTTTATAAAGATGCAAAACAATCAACGAAATACCAAAAGAAAATTTATTTTCGATATTTCCTACATCCAATCTTGGTTAAATGTTACGTGTTTCAGGCCCCCTTGTGCAAAAAGTTTTTCTACCACATGTTTACACATTTTCACTGATTTATAATAGGTACACTTTTTAAGTTGAAGGCTTTTCAAAGTATGTATCTTATATAATTATCTTCTATTTTAATAGTTTACTTGCTTTCATTTTGAAAATTAAATTGCAGGTAGACAATCATAAAAAGGCGCCTATCACATTCAGGCACCCGTGTGTGGTGCACGAAATAGACATTAGAACGGTGCGGCCCTGATTATATAACAAAAAGAGAGAGTGGTTTTGTTGTAGTACCTTCATTTGAACCATTTTTTTGTTGTAGAAATAATGGAGTACTTCAATAATGATTTTTTAAATCCATTTTTACTGGATGGTGGGTCCCGGCTCAGTCACGAAAATAAACTGAATTGCCTAACAACTCTCAAAAACATGTAAGAAGAAGATTAATTAGAAATATGTAAAGAAATAAAGTTTTCATATTTTTCCCCCAAGTCTTCGCTTGGCGAAAACGACATCACGCTTTTCATTACTATTTTATTAATAATATTTGATTTTTTAAAATATTTTTTATAAGTAAATGCATTAGCCTAAAGTAAAATCATGATGTATGCACGTTCATATATGTTGTATAATATTTTGCTATAAGCCAGCATAGTCGGTGAAAATTTTAATAGGTTGGAAGTATAAAATAATCAAAGCTCGAAAGGGTTCGTTGGAAACACTAGAATAAACCATTAATAACAACCTTTGACTCAACTAAACTAAAAAATATTATTTTCTATTATTTCGCGTGGGTGCTGAATGATATAACTCAAACAATACTTCATATATAAGTGTTTACATGTCTAATAGATTTGAGTTTGTGAAAAAACAACATTTACGAGAATCATTATGAGTAGGTTTTACTATGGAGAATTATATTCATTTCAGCAAGCGTATTAAATCCTTCTGTTCTCGATTGGCTTTTAGTTTTTTTGTGGGAGTTCATCTTGTAATACTTGCACGACGTCAAAACCTTGATTGTGCGTTTTTTGTTTATGATATTCGACGTACCCGCCGTTTAGAATGCCAACGAAATAATATCACATTATTTTATGTTACCTTGAGGTTTTTTTCAATATATAACCATAAAACGAATATGTACGTAAGTACTGTTAGAGTCATTCATGATACTCATAAAATGTTTATAATAAATGGGCTTTTTGTGTCGATTTGCTTCAATGAGTAGTTTATGGAAAAGTGCAGTTATTATTATTATATTTGCTAAGTTGGCTTTACCAGACCTTGAATAGATATTAATAATGAATAGTAAAGATAGGGTGTATATTTGACTTGATTTCAAATAAGAAGATAAGGGAACTGACCATGAAGCGAGGGGTATCCAACCTTTTATAAATTACGCGCATTTTTTTCAGTCACACAATTCAATCGTCTTACGTTCATAGTTGGGGTTGGAAAATAGAGATGGGGGTAGAATCTACTTCGCTCAAATAAGTGAAAGATATTAGTAGATATAATCTGGCAATTTCATCAGTCAGTTTATATTATAATATCATAAGCAGCATTTTAATTTCCAAAATATACTTATAACCTGTCCTCAATACGCCATGTTTGGTGCATGCTCTATTGAGTCTATAGGTTGGCTACTGATTCGGTTCCATGCACTGCAGTTGCCTTTGTGTCATCAGGATGTATTCGGCCAAGCTCCGTAAACAAAAGCTTCTTAAATAGGGTAGCGACTGGGATTCTGCTGAAAAAAAAACACTGGCACAATTGATTATTTACATTAAATATATTTGTTGAAATAAAAAATCGTGATACAATGCTATTATTCATTAATCCTCAATCCTATGTTAATTTTAATTATTATAGATGTAAAATTTTGTGAATTCAAAAATTATCATCGACTGACGTTTCGGTTCTTGTGGTTCAACATCAAGATGCTGTTACTATAATAATCATAGTTGTAACTCATGATACCTAAGGTAACATACGTATGTATAGAACAATACATATTACATATATACATAATATAAAGTGTAACCTCTCAAGCTTCAAAACCTCTGTTACTCAAACCGTGAACCTTTCAGAGCTCGAACTAATTATTCCCACCATATGTGTTATTTTCAATATAATTTTACCTTTCTGACTCGAGGTGACCAAGCAATTATGAAAGTCTATACATTATAGCTTGAAATTTAGTTAATATAAATGCGTTTTTTTTTAAAAATCTTGATATCATTAACTGCTTCACTCTTCGTGTCACTCTTCTAATATTCGTGTTATAGAAGTTCCACTTTATAGTACTCTCAGTGCTATAGCAATTAAATCCCCAATCTCTGTATACATTTTGGCCAACGTGACTATAAAAAAGAATTTTGTAATTTATTGGCATAATTAAAGTTGGTTAGTATTTTAATAACGGTTGCAGTGTCCCCAATAATTTTTTTTGCCAATGTACTACATACTATTAAATTCAAATCTTTCTAGATTTTTGAATATAAATATTTTATGATTTATTCCGTGTATTATACAATTTTCAAATTTGGAATCTTTCATAAAAGATGTCATTTGTTTTATTTGTGGTGTAGAAATACTCGTTTTTGTTACTCGAAACAGTTTAACCTCAATTATCTTTATAATTAAATTCAATAACATATTGTATTACATTATTTTATAGCACATACTATAATATTATTTTGTCACATAGGTGTTACGGCAGTTTCATAATTGACCCATAAAATATTGATAGTTCATTTTTCAATGCCCTACTATCGAGAGCTTGCGCAAGGATTTCTTCTAAGTACCTAGACTCGAGATTATTGTGTGCTGTAAGTGGCTAAAGAGCTCTGCAATGGTTTCTTAACACTTCTTCAAATCATCGAGAGGTTATTCAAAGCATTACGCTGATGCAATCACGTCATGCGTTGATAATTTGACTCGATGGCATATTTGAGATTTCTCTTTTAATCGCTATTAACATACTTCATTATTTATTATTAAATAAGCATACCTAAGAATGATCGATTATTTAAATTGTATTGAAAGTAATGTAAAACATTTTTTATCGGAAACGGTTACGTAAATCAAGTAAACTAGCTTTTTCCTGTTTGATCTCATTCGCCTTTGTGCTTTATTTTATATTCACTAGATTAGTGATTGTAGTTTTGATATAATGCAAAAATTGTTGTGCATTTAATTGTTTCATTAGTTAGCCCATGCATGATGCTACTAGGTGTTAAGTGATATGCCGTTAGATTCAAATATAGTTCTCATTCCGCGTTAAGTTGTTAATAATCCGTTTCGTTGTGTGCCTTAAAACTAAGCACGTTACGAAACTTGAGGCTTTTTCTAATTAATTGTGCTATTATCTTTCCTCGAATCATCATTATCGCTTAAATCATTGAGTCATTCTGATGGTTCTAATCTTTCTGAATAGATATTGACAGTATTATTGTACTAATATTAAAGTTATTAACTATTGTTGTTTTTTTTCTGATTTTTTTTTTACCACGTTCAGAAGTTTTAATACGAATTTTTGATATCTTTTCAATATCTGCAAACGTAGCACTTAGGTTAGAGCTAAACATAAGTGACATTTCTTTAAATAATTATTGTTATACCTACAACAGTAGATATCTAATATATACGTGTATGAAAATGGTATTTTTTCATAATATTTTTTTGTTTCAGAAAAGGAGCATTCCGTGAAAACACAAATCATCGAAGCTGACTTTTCCGAAGGAGAGACTGTGTATAAAAAAATCGAAGAACAACTCCGGGACCTGCAAATCGGAATATTAGGTGAGAATAATTGCTAAAAATACTGTCTATTTATCACCGAGAAATCACAATCTTAGATACAGTTCAAAAAACAAAAAATATTTTATTTGACTTATTTGATGCGGTGGTTCTTAAAGTTCCAAAAATCTTCAGGGGCTCACGCGACCGCTGAAAGGTCCGTGGCAACTTAAAATTAATTTTACACACGCCAGCTGAAAAAACGAAGAATTTTACTTCTATAAGAAATAATTTTTCGGGGCTGTGGATTATTGTTTAAGGGTCGAATGAGTCGATATGCAGTTTTTGGTTGACTTTTGAAAAATACTAAAGAATGATATGTCATAATTTTAGATTAAGCGCAAACTAGTATTATCATGTCATTGCATTTAAATATTTAATGGTTTATTTCTGCAACGTCGTTTTTCTGTAAATAAAAATGTTAGAAACATTAGATATAAGCTTTGAATTCTTTTTAATAATTTGTGTTTAGATATAACTAGCCGCAAGGATGTTATTTTATTACTACGAATATATAGAATTAATATTGTCATTCCCTCAGAAATAAATAAAATAGAATTAATAATACATATATTGTAGTAGTAGAACAGTGCAAGCAAAACGGCAACACGTTCTTATGGGGCCATCTTTTGCATTATGACATTGACTTAGCCATATTTGCTGCCACAAGAAGCATATCTTATAGCTAATATTTTGTTAATACATGTTAATGCTATAATTTCCGCATTTGAGTAATTAAATTATGTATATATTGCCGTTGATGATTACTTGGATAACCTTTTGTTTTGATTTAAGTTGCGTATGTAATTATGTAAATGCTGAATGCTGATCGACTCATATGTTGGCCAGTGGTTTGCTATAAGATTATTTTAGTAAACAATATGGCACGGTTTATCTATTAATTCGAATTCTTTGGTAACCACAGATATATTTTAGATGTTATTGCATAAACATTAACGTATTATACTGAGATAGTATAGATATATGGAAAAAGCATTAAAGCTACATTGTAACTTGCTATATTCTGGAATGTTTTCGTCACACATTTGAAAATATTAACCCTTTCTCTGCTAAGGTTATATTTACATTATTAAAAATAGCTTTTAGCAGTTATATTTCCGTTATTTCGTAAACACAACGAATAAAATTTTATGTCATTTTATATTACTCCCATATTTACTAACATTTTTTTTATTTCATAATAATGCAACAGTAATAATTAGAAATATAGCAAATTCTCACACCATGTCAATGTTGCCAGGTCAAGATTTATGATTTCGAAATTCAGTAAAAATATATTAGCGTCGGCATGCTATAATCGGCAATGTTCGTCTTAAAATGTTAGTAGTATGTGCTTATGTTCGATTTATTTGATACAAAACTTTTTAAAGCCGTTGTTTAATATTGATAATTTGGTTCAGATCCTGCAACTGATCCGGAACCAAATATCTTGAAAAACAATCTGCCAAGACAAGTCTTCCGATTGTGGAGATCCATAAGCTCCACTTTTGGAACGGGCTTGGAATTATATACAGTGGAAGTGGGTTATAATATCGGTTTACGGGGCGTATCTAACCCATGTTATTGAAAACCGCGGTATAAATGAATTGTCAAAAATTATGAATTTTTAAAATGGAAAAAAACACAATTTAAAGTTGTATGTATTATTTCATAAAACGTAAATAAAAGTTAATTCTGTTCACACAGTCAACAGATTATAACAATTCTTTCAAAATGAGTACATATTTAAATTTAATGGACATAACATATCAAATACTTTGATATAATTATGTGTATACACCAGTGCTTCCCAAACTATTTTGGGTCGCGGCACCTTGTGTGAATTAAAAGTTTCCCACGGCATCCTAGTTTTTCTTTCAGGTCTCGCCATCTATCTTAAGATTTCTTACTTTCTTAGTAGCTCGCGTGATTCGGAATTCCTAAAATATTTGTGACGAGTCCCTGTGACGACGCCACGGCACACACTTTGGGAATCACTGTTATACACAATATGATTTCAAATAATCTATGGTACTAATAATAGCATGGTATATAAATGGTTAATGCAAATTACTAAATATTCAAGGATTTCTAAACATTACTGACCATAGTTTAAGCCGTCACTTTTATGACCCATGATCTTGGACACTCGATGTAGTGATAGTTTGTGAAAAAGATATGAGCAAAAATTACTTCGAGGCTTATATTAAAATATGATTAATTACTAAAGATTTGAATATTTATAACTCAGTGCTTAGCTTATTGTGTTCTGGAGTCAAAAGTCACATATGTATTATGTTACTAAGGTATAATTCTTGAAGATATAAATCATATCATCGACAGCACAGCCCAGTCAGCCTCTGATGTTAGTTATTCTTGATTAAATACCATGGATGGCCATTTAAACTACCTTTGGGAGCCGCGTTTCATGAAGGATTTTTTGAAAGACTATTTTATTTATCTTTGGCAACCAAACAAACAATGAGAAACTGAAAATCGGTTTTTTAAAGTTAAGCCACATCCCCTCCACATTGTATGGGTAATAATGAATATTTTTTATCTAATAATTATGGCTATGATTTTTAACTGACTACGTAAACTAAGTGTAAAATAACTTTTAAAATTGAAATCACAAAATACTCATTACTTCACATTTTTTAGTAAGTGACTGACTATGTATCATTGAAATAAAAATCTACCTATCCTATAATTAAGTATAAAATTTCTTAATATTAATTTTTGTGTTAATGCGAGCACTTGTCGTGCGTGCAGTTGTCTGGTTTTACCCTTTTAAACATATATTAAATTGTATAAGAATAATAAATTTCTTACAGAAAATATTTGATTTTATGTTTTAAAATAAATTTATAATTAGAAATGAAATATAATAATTACTTGTCGATATTGATCAATTTTAGCTGACTATATTTCATACATTTATTCTATTTGCATAAAAGCCACACCATTTGCCTACAAGAGTCACGTTTTGGCAATCGCAGCTACATACTTATGCTTCTTCTTCACATTTTATACTCCTCACGTCCAATATAATATTCTTTATCAAAGTCATACACAATATATTATTTCAAGTTCAAATATGCTTATTATTATAATTATAATCTATTGTCCAAATGTATCCGTATAAAAAAGGGATGCGGTAACCTCTAAATTTGATATGTATAAGAACTATTGAAATCAACACAGCATAAAGACTTACATTGATAGACGGCTTAATTTTATAATGATCGGCCATCAAACAATTACTCACAAATAAAAAACTGATTATTCCTTTCACAGTGTAATCATTTAAGTAATATTCAAAAAATAACGAATTAAAAAATACCGGAACAATCTACGAAACCATCTAACACATTATCTTCTTCGTAATTCTTCCATTATTAAGACGCATAAGTTTATTTCTTTATTTTGCAGTTAACAACGTTGGGAAACAGTACACATATCCAATGTACTTGAACGAAGTGCCAGACAAAGAGTTATGGGATATAATCAATATAAATGTTGGAGCAGTTACCATGATGACGAAGATGATAATACCCCAGATGAAGGCCAGGGGCAAGGGCGCAGTAGTCAATGTTTCCTCAGGATCGGAGCTTCAGCCACTACCGTTTATGGCTGTGTATGGCGCAACAAAGGTATTTCTAAATGAAATTTTGAATTTTTGACACATATATCATTATGCTGTTTGCTGTATATCATTATGTGGTTTGATTTGTGCTGACAATTGTTAAAAATAAAAAGATTAAAAAAAACGCCGTTTAAGCGTTAACTTCTGGATATATAGACTGCGTATTATGTCCCGATTTTCATCATAGCAAGAGCTGCGTGTGATGTGGCACCGTCGTGTTAAAACCACATGTATGATCCAATTCGAACACAAAAGGTTTGTCAACATGCCACGATACCGATTACCAGTAGCTGTTTTAGCATTGCCTGTATTACCCTAAAAAAATAAGGCAAATGGCGTTCCACACAGTCATTCTACGAAAGTGTAATATACCTTGGTGTATCAGTTGACAATTTTCAGTGCCCCAATAGCGACTATTTTGCTTGTTAATAACGCCAACCAAGTTGAAATGTGCTTCGTCGCACAGATATTTAAATAAAATGTTTTAATAATTTCAGCACGTTTTTATGGCGTTAGATGCATCATAATATCATACATTTTTATTGATTGCTTCTTCACGATAATCTGAATACAAATGACAGTTAAATTAAAATGGCCAAACAAAAAAAACATAAAACTCTTATTTACACCATTTCAAAATATTATCACAACCGTATTTTAGCCATTAAACGATTAAGTAATAGTAACCACAAACAATACATAAAATATATCTGTTATGATTTTGTTAATGTCATTATTGTGCTGTTTGCAACGTTCGTATAATAATAATTTATTTATATCTAATAAATATTTGTTTTATTACTAGACATACGTAAAGACCTTCACTGCAGCCATTCGGCTCGAGTACGGAAAGTTCGGTATAACTGTACAGCACCTCTCGCCATTGTTTGTTTCCACAAAGATGAACAATTTTTCTGAACGTCTTATGTCCGCCAATGTCTTCGTTCCTAACGCCGAAACATACGCCCGAAATGCCGTTAGCACACTCGGTAGAACGAATTCCACCACTGGATATTGGGCACACGGAATCCAGGTAAGAATAGTTAAAAAAATTTCTTCTCTCTTTGCTTTGTTAAAATATACAAATTTTAATATAAACAGGTAAAGTATTTTTTGTTCCTAATATTACATTTGACATAATCCAAAGGTATGGATGTACTATTATAATCCGTAATAAAATTTGATTATGATTAAGCACGACTTATTTATACGAAGCTAAAATTAATATTTGTAAAGTAAAAGTTGAGTTGTGAGCTACAATTCTTTATTGAAACTCATAATTATTTTAACTTGGCTGTATAATGCTAAACTTGGATTAACTAAAAAATATTTGAACATAACGCGTCATGTAAACATTTTTTTATGGTTTCTATGTAATTAAGTTTCATTAGTAAACAAATTATATTACATATTCAAGTATTTAATTAATTTAATTTTGAAACCTGTATAATTACGGCAGAAGGAATGGTGACAGAAAAATATAACAAGATTTTAATTTTTTAAATATAATTCCAAGCTCTTTTCATAAAAAAAATTTTCTGTATTTTTTTTAAGATTTCTCGCCCAGTTTCTTCTAATATATATTCATGTTCAATGAAATTTATTATTTTAAACATTTTTATAGGATTTTGATTATTATGTAGATGAAAAATCCATTAACATTCTTAGTAATTGAATTAATTTTTTAATAGCTTTTATTTAATTTCACTTGTGCCTACAAGAGAACGATTTTAAAAATGGTTTAATAATAAGGTTTTATAAAATCGTGTGTCGAAAATATTAAACAGTAAAAGTTATGTAGAATCTATTGTCCGTTAATTATGTCTATAGTTTTATACACCTTCGGTTAGTAGTTTCTCAAGTTTTTATCGTTAATATGATTATTGATGTTATCAATGATTCTTCTTTATCTACAACAACTTAATGCTGATGCGGATGCGGTAAATACTACGTTAAATCGAAATATGACTTAATTCAGGCACAAGCTTTTATATTTAGTCATACTTATTATTAATGTTTGATTCCAGAACTTTTTCATATGTTTACCTCCGGTGTGGATAAGGAGTCTCATCGGAAGATCCATGAATGAAGATTTTCGAGAAGAATATTTCAGAAATCTGAAAAGTAAATAATACTTAAATAATATGTGTAAATGGAAACGTGTAGTGCATCATTTATCATTTTTTTAAATGAAATATATTTAGGTATTACATTCATTATCATTCGGCTATGGATATATTGCTACTAAATACATTAACAAGACTATGTTTGCTGCCTACAAATGTTACAAGCTTGTGGATTTTTCAATACATGGAAATGTTGTTGGTGAAAAGTGTTTGATTTGTGTATATCCTCTTTTACTACATTTTTAGGCTGTCAATAATCACATTTGTGCTGTAAATTTTTTCTATTTAATATTTTAATGCGATGTCTACCTAATCATATTAAGTCGGTTGAAATCTAATTGAAATCGAACGAGCCTTTTTGACTTTAACGATTTATAATGTTTATGCGATCTTTAGGTGTTTTAATTATATGGCTTTGGTTTTCTTCAAAATTCATTTCTATATGCATTCTTTAGTAAGTCATCATTAAAAGCAGGTTCGACGAGATCTTCAAATGGCTTAAGCTTTTATCGGTAAGTTTCTCATTTTCATTTGTGCTATATTAAATAGTTTTACATGCTTCCGCGGCTTGGAAAAATATAAATATTATCAATATTTTCGACTGATGGTGCTTGATGGAAATTTAATAAATATTATCAATTTCGCAAGAAGTAATTAAGCGTCTAACTCTGTCCATGTTCGGAAGCCATGTGCAAGATATACAATTTTGCATTTTTATTCTGGTACAAGATTTGAACTAACTAAAGCGTTTGTACAACCATTAATGCTTAACCATTAAATCGTTCATACTGGTGTCTAGATATAACAATACCTCGTATGTCAAAAAATAAATATATACAAGAAATGAAAAGAAATCTCTATAATAAATATCATTCAATCAAATTACGAATTTTCAAATGGAAACATTAAAAAGTCTTGGCTTATTTAATGATGACATTTAAAAAATATATGAAATTTCTTATAATCCGAGTGCTTAAAGACAGTTTTTCCATCTTGTGTAAAGTTTGTGTCGCATGCCATACGAAATATTGCTTTGTGATGAATGATATACTTAACTGATAATATGTGCATTTCAGTTTTAAACCTCATGGCTTAACGCCGCTGAAGCTTTTTTAGAATTTACTTTGAGTTAAGATTAAAAATAATATCGAGTATTTATAATTTTATAATTTTGTCTATTCAGGGGTCCCGCGGAGCGTATGAACCTCCAGCTGTTTTGGGAATTATGGTATGTACGTAGTTTTAGGAATAAACTTTATTGTATCCTTAATGATTAACGTGAAACACCCATGTATTGTATAAGTTATTTTAAGGAAGGGTAATAAATGAAATATTTAAAAGTGTCAATTTATTGTTAAATTATTAAAGAAAAAAATAATAGAAATATTGGTTTCCAATTTTTCCGAATCGTAATATTTAGAAAAAAAATATTGAAGTTATTTCGTATGCTGTTGCAGGTGATCGAAATAATCATACAATTTTCATTTAGTTTTTATGATGTCTAAAACTTAACAAAAACAGACTAAAAAAAATCAGAGCGATAATATAATGACAAACATATGTACACAGCGTTGGCATTTTTATTCATAACTTATTTAATGTCAATAAAGTTTAAAAAAAGAATTTATTTATACAAAATTTAAACTCATCATACATAGATCTATAATTTTTAGAGTCTCCAACTGAATACAAGCACTTTAATCATATAGTGGCATTTCTGGATCCGCACATTACTCAAAACTTCATTCATAGTGTAACATTTTATTTCGAAAAAATGGGAAGAGTGCGGTATTTAAAATGAATCACGAACAACTTACATGCCGCTAGCAGAGAAATAACTAAAAGGTTTGTATTGTTTTAAATTACACACACATATTGTATTATTATTTCATACATATTTCGAAATTTAAACGATCTTAAAATATAATAACAAATTTTACTATTTTATATAGATAATGCAATATAGTAATTGATCGATATTAACCAGATAAGCTTATTTGCTACCGCTAAGTCCGCTCCAAAAGTGGAGAATATAAATTTCAAAAGTATTAAAATGTCAACTCCAGAAATTGAGTACATTAACGGTTTTCAGTAATGCATCTATTTTTTAAATTCTGCAGCTCTGAGATTCGCATTCGCAGCGTCTGATTCTGAAGTACGCACGGTAATCACTCTACTAGCTGGGGACGTAATATTTGCCTAATAATTTTGAGAAAAACAGAGATTCTTAATATTACCTTTACCAACTAATATAAGATAAACATATGCATACATATATATACATTATATGAGCTAGTAAAAAAGTAACAAATTTAATGTTTTCAATAAATTTAATAATATTTACTCAACATAAAGAAATAAAATATAAATTATATTACAAATAATAAATGAGGAGAGTATATCCAAAGCATACTTATGCCAAAATTAAAAGGATACCATCTGAACGAGTATTTTTGTATTAAAGAACCGTATAGCATTTGTCTTCCATCTACATATAAACATAGCATGAATGCCACTTATATCTTATATCTTAAATTAATAAAAGAACACATAGGCTATGAAACTACAAAGCAGAAGGTGATAAAAATTTAAAAAAATATGTTTTTAATGTAAATATTTTATTCTTAAATAACAATTTATAACCATAATCATAACATTCAAACAATACATTTTACTAAGAAATGAAACAAGTTTTATATTTAAAATACAATTAAAAGTAATCTTGGAATCAAAAAGATTATTCAAATGTTAATTAAAAAAATTGAGCGACCTCATAAACACTTTATGTTTGTTTAAATACATTTATATTTGGTATTATACGATATTTCCAAAATCCTGTTCATGTATCGCAATTATAATAAATTTGCGTTACATTATAGATAAAATAAACACTGTGGTGACATCATTAGAATCAACTCACTTAAAATAGTAGTTTAAAAATTTGAAAAAATCTTATTCGGTGGATAATTCGATTCTATTTTTGAATTATTTTGAAATATATTTTTAGAATAAAAGGAAATCTACGACGTTTGATTGACGTAAACACCGACAGAAGTAATTTGATGCACAAAAGTAGGCCAAATTTTTATTTAGGTTTCTCTATTTTGAGTAAAGTTAAGACAGACCTGTAATGTTAGGAGGACCACTGTGTTGTATAATAAGACTGACGACCCCTTTAGACAAAATAATAAAATTCCTCAGCCATTCATTATCGGAATTGTTTTTACCACTTTGATTTATTGAAAATGAGATGAAAGCGAGATGAACAAAGGGATGGTCTATTGGAAGACGCAAATACATTTGTGTACGTTTTTTAAAAGTTATTGAGATAAACGATAAGTTTCATGACTTTGAACCTTAATGGTAAAATTATCAGTTTTTACACTCTCCTGTAAGTTTTTCAAAAATGTTTTTACCAAATTTGCATATTAAACCGTCGATTTGTGTATAAATAATAAGTAATTTGTACAGTTTAATTTATGAATAAACCAAAAGTTCTAGAAGTATCTTTGTAGTAGCACTTTTTCTAACCTAACATCAATGAAGATAGATTGTGAATAGATGTGTAGTTATTGTCATATTTGGAGTAAGGTTATGTATTCTAAATTACACAGATATTAAAGTTTTCTCAGCTTAATATTGTTGTAGATTGCAAATAGATTGTTTTAAATTAAATACCCGTTGTTGTATTGTTTTTTGTTGTGTAAGTATTGTTTTAAATGTCGGGACTGTTTTGCATTGTTTGTGTTATGATTTTGGTATTTGGAAATGCGTAGTATAAAAATGCACACACGATGAAAATGCAACATGGCGGGCGAATGGTTGACACGACTAACAATGGGATGACAATGAGATATGTGGTATTAACGATGATGTTTGGATTTCATTATGTGGCGATCCGTCTTCCTCCTCTGCCGTGGAAAATGCAGGCTCTCTTTCGGATTCATCGTTTCTGGAATGATATAAATAAACACGAATCAATATCTAAATATAATTATGCTATAATATAAAATACCAGGGAAAACAGAATAAATTTCTCATACATTTTTTAAAGTACGTAATTTGACAAATATATCCCGGCAATAAAATCACCACCTACTGATATCACAGTGCCAACGCATATCTGCTGTCACTATATGAGAAGAAAAATCAGAAAAAAATAATTGAATATACAAAATGATCATGATTTACAATATATTTAAGTGAGCGTGATCATATCATATCGTAAATAGATATTTTCCCACTGTTATCTTCTATTGGTATATCCAATCCTTAAGTGGAGCGAATATACAGAAAACATAGTGAAAATTACTTATTCTTCTATAATTATAATGTTATCATCTTACAATTCCACCCAATAAATTATACAGACAATATTTTGTGGCTTTTCATGGCACCGTTTCCCGGATATGACATGTCAGATTAAACATCTGTTCTCAAAGCTTGGTATACGAGTGTGTTGAACTTTGTACGGTGCCATAATTTGGATCCGTAAAACTGTAATTTTCAAGCATTCACCAAACATACATTGGCATTTTATTTTTAAAATGATATTTGTACACAAATATTGTAGGTATGGCATATAAACCAAGCGCGGCCCGCACTAATCCCCACGTAAAATATTTGGTCGTCTGACGACAAAAGGTTGCCAGCCCATAGCGTAAAGGTTAGCGTACGCACGATTTTTAAACATATGAAAATGCAGGGCTTTTCTCTTGAAAAAATAATCTGTCAAGACTTTAATTTTAATTTGAGATCTGTTTGCCAAATAAAAATGTTTTGCAATTATCTACTAGTCATAATACCGTCGCATTACTGGCAAAAGACGTTAAAGTAAAAAAGTGAATTTTGAACAAACGTTTTTGAGCCAAAATATTTACTGTAAAATTTTTCATGCATGGAACATTTGTGCGGCGAAAAAAATTGAAATAAAACAGAGTGTAGGCCAATCTTATTATATAAAAAATGTAGTTTGCAAATATAGCGGGAAATTCTATTCGGTGTAAATGAAAATTTCCTTTTAAATAACACTGTGAACATATTTGAACTATTTTTTATTTAACCGATTACAGTATAATTAGCCATAATTATATTGATCGAGTGACATAATGGCAGCAGCAGTCTAGTTTCCGTCGCTAGGAATGATAATTGCTATGGACTCGTATTTTTAATAACATACCAAAGCATTTAGTAAACTACGTGTGGAAATTGCTATGAATTTCAATTTAATCAAATCTTAATTTATTGTTTGTATTTCAAAACGTTTTGTTTCCCATGGCTAATTTTACGATAATTTACACAATTACTAATATTTCTGAATTATTAGTAATTATTATTGAACAAAAATACATTTCACTATCTATTTTTATGGCAGTATCATTAAATAATTACTTCTGTGCTGACAGTGGACTATGAATAATTTATATTAACAGTGTAAATAACAATTCAAGCAAGCAAGATAAAATAAATACTGGAACTCTGTACTTCGAGGTTTAATTTAATGTTACATTAATGGTCCATTAGAAAAATTAGAGGGATGGTGAAAAATACCAAAATTGAAAGGAGAATATTTTGAACAACTAGTTTTTGTATTTTTATTCTCCCGAGTAGCTAAGTTGGTAGCGTGCGCGCCTAGCAATCCGGGGAATGCGAGCTCGATTCTTTATTCATCTGTTGGATTCTAAAAATCTGAAAATGCAGGACTGGATGCCCATTGGGTTGA
>JAGVSQ010003048.1:0-22720 GCA_022683975.1 Rhyacophila evoluta | reverse complement strand
AACTCGTCGGATCGGTCGACGCAAGGCGGATTAAGAGCGATCGTTTGTCGAAAAATTTTCGTACGTATGTACATCCGTGAAAGCTGAATGCATCTCACCTTATTTAATTTTAATGAATATCATTTGCAAATATTACAATACTTGTTAGCTAATTTCAATAGATTAGGGATTTTGTTTATCCCATTATCAATTTCACTAATGATAGTTTCTTATTTAATACTCTAATTAGTAAGTTACAATAGGATTCATTGATAGTATGCAACATGTTCGCTCTCTGCCCATATATATTGTAGCCCCAAGATGCCGAAAGGCGAAACCCGGGCCGGGTCAAAGTGATCTCACATATGGAAGTTTACCAGTTTTAAATAATGTAGAAGTTAAAATCAATTTCCATTATTCAAAAATATTAATTATTTCTTTTTACTAATTTAAAGAAAATCTTCTACCAATTTATAGTATCAATATAAAAAATGCACGTTTCCATATCAAATGATGATTTTAATTGCAATTTTGAATTTATATCCATGTATTTACTATATTATCTTTTAAATGGTCTAATGTTAGTACTGCCTACGAAATATCATGTATGTTTTAACATTATTTTGAGAATAATCTTGTTTCAAACTCAGAATACCCTCGAAGGTAAGAGGAAGAATTCAGATAAAAATCTGTTGGATCGGTCAGAAGATAATGATGACCATAATATTGACATCCCCAGAGGACATAAAAATAGGTCGTCTATGAAATTGAGTTGAAGGGAACGTTTTGTATACTGGCATAAAGAAACAAAGGCATAATATGTAGGTTCTACTTTGAACATTATTTCTACGCTATCGTGTTTTCATATAACCATATAAAAAAATGTAATACTTTATCATAGTGATTAGTATAATATAATTATAAAACTTTCTAACTAAGCAAACTCAATCATGTATTTATTTCTTTATCATATTATTTCGAATACGAAGTTATAATATGGATCTCCAGATTGTGAATACTTATCTTTGATAGGTTTGCCAGCCGTTTAGTCATCATTTGGTGTACAGTCATTTTTTAGATATTCTGTAATTATGCGTTCTTTACGATACGATAGAATTTCTTATACCACGTTTTTATTATATATCTTTTTTACATATTATTCTGATTTTCTGACTTTGTTTTTTCATTGTTAGTCTTAATTTTATACACAAATCTATTTAGAAGAAAACAGAATGTTGAAAAAAACTTTATTTTCTTCTTTGTTTAGGAGATCTGTATCCAGTTCTGCATTTTGGACGTTTTATACCTTCTATGTTACACTAAATAACTAAATTTTTGTAATGATTATATTAATTAGAGGTATATTCAATGGAAGTTATTTAAGGTTTCTAAAGTTATTCTTCTTACTGTGCGTATGTATCGTAGTTTATCAGTCAGTTTGTCAGTTCGATTCAAAATTGATATTAACGGATATTCTGCTTTATCTGAATCATTAAATTTACCATGCAGATTTGATGCTTGATAAATCCGTTCCTATGATACAAGTTTGAAAATATTGACAAACAACGTAGGCAATTAATATGAAAAAATGTAAAAATTACTAATATATTTATATTATTATACTCGTATAATTCATATATTTATAAAATTAAATCAGTGTTGTTATAAATAAACTTAAACTAAATTTTGTGTCAATTTCTGTTAGATTTCTTAAAAAGTTTTAGGTATTCTAAATTCATTAACTTTTGATGGAGTTTTGAGGTTTAATTTTTCTCATTACCTTGGTTTTATATAATTCTAAGTTATAAAACAGGTCGTCAACTTTTTGATATATAATGTGTCGAGTATTTTGTGCGATTTTTGGATATGTTTTCTATGAAATATGTCTACAACTTTAAAAAAGATCTTTATTTAGTTTACATTTAAAATTATACATAAATGAACATAATTATATCGCAAACTAAAATATCTCATTTTTTTAAATACACTTTTTTCTTGTTACAGGGTTAAGTGAAGTCCTTTTTGGCATCCTCTGAAATACAATACCAGTCGGTTTGTGTTACATCAAAGTTTTTAAAGTTGTGTGTCACAGTATCGTATTTAAGCCTTTGCTCTTTGTTTTTGTGGGCATTTTCACATACGACGATATATTTTATAAGTAAAGGCGTACGCGACATAAATAAACTTAAAACAACTACATTACCATATCGTAAGTAGGAGTAAATGAGATTTCTTAAACTATGCTCATCTTTGTGAATTATCACAGTTTTAGTAAGTTTTATTTGAAGCGGTTACATACGCATAGTGAACAGTTAAAACATCACAACATTTTTTTCATTTGTTCATATAAAATACAAAACTGTTTTATATTCCACTTATTAAAACAAAATTAGACACTCATATACACGTAATAAAATCAAAAATTTCATAGGAACGTAACGGGAAACTATCTTGGGAATCAAGATTTTGTGTTATAATGCGCCAGAGCACACTGGAGTTTCTGTGAAGTTTTTTATTGGGCAATGTGGTTTTAGGAACTTTCTTTGGGACACCCCACTTAAATAAAAATTTGACCTGAATACACTAACTTTATCCATCTTTCTCCTCTCTTAAATAGATTAGATCATGCGATTACAACAATTATATTATATTACAACATGTGAAAGTTATCAGAAAATTTAATAAGGATTGTAAAAATATAAACAATGCGTTGGTGGGAACATCAATGGTTGTTTAGTCTTCGAGCGTATGGAGAGAATTATTGATAATATGAAATGAAAGCTGTAAATTATTCCCAACATAACTTGTTATGTTTGCGCCAAGTATGGTAACATATCGCTATGAAGTAACTAACTGTTGAAAACTGATAATTATCCTACTACTGTTTTAACGGAATCTTTGCTACGAATATCATGTTAATTTATTACAAGGATAAAAAGTAAATCTGATATAACATATCCTCGTATTACTGGCAAAAGATTTTAAAGTATAAAAATGAGTTTTGAAATAATCGAGTTTTAGTAGTTGAGTCTCCCTGTTGAATAGATTTTACGATAATTTCTTAAAGTATAATCATTAGACATTAAAAAAATGTTGTAAAATGCATTTAACAGAGAGACTCAACCATTAAAACTCGATTATTTCAAAACTCACTTTTTTACTTAAACGTCTTTTGCCAGTAATACAACGATATAAGCAGAAATATAAAATAAATCAAATTCACAAGTAAAACGTATATTATATTTTCCAATTTATGTCCACCATATATAATTTTCACTGAATTAACACGTATTTCTAGAAGTGATAATTGTGAAGTTTCGTCTATGCTATTTAATACAAGGCATTTCTCATTTTATAAATATTATAAGATATGAGAAGTTATAAGATAGAGTAATCGTTTGGCGTAAGCCACTGTACTAGCTACGATTGAGATGTATAGAATCAAAACACATTCGCGTAGATTTTTATGACATCGGAGTAAAATATAAAAAATAAAACTATGTATGATATAACTCTGCATAACCGAGAAATAAGTGTTGACATACGATAGATTCAACTACTAATATGGATATGTTTTTTTAGCATATGAATCTACACAGTGTGAATATATCCACTCCGAAAGAGGAGTATATGGATCTCCGGAATTTGAAGACGTCTTGAAAGATTGTTTAATTATGAAAATACCATAATATGTTTTTTTTTATATATGATACTATTTTTTTAAAATTAGTCTTGCAAAAGAATTATTTATGTATCATAAATCAATTTAAAAACGTTTTAATAAAGACATTAACTTACAAAATACTGATTATTTATTAACAAACAATATTGAACCGTTTTTACAATCAGATAAAATATATTATTGTTAATTAGAATTTATAAAATACAAAACAGTATTATATTTTTATTTTTATAATTTTAATTTTGAGCAATGAGCAACTGGCTAAATACGTGCTGTGGAGGCCTCAAGGCAGCCCTTATTCCACTTAATAGTTCAACTAACTAACATGTTTGCTTTCGCATCATTGGATGCAATTCATGTAATAAAAAGGTTAGGCATGAAGTGATAAAAAACTGACTACTCCTAGCTGTGCGTCATCCATATGCTTCACTTAAGAGGTTGCAGGTACGAATCTACACCTGGGTAAAGATTTATATATATAATAGATGCACAAGTGAAGAGTTCTAATAGGTTGAATAATTGACAACTAACTCACGTAAAACAAAAAATGCCAAAAACTTTTCATATTATGATGAAACAGATACCCAATTTCGAATTTGAATAGGAACAAAATACATATATAAATTTTTATTTATCTGTGTAAAATATCAATTAAAAAATAAAGTCGTGTTTGGTTCTATATGTCACAATTATAACATACCAAAATACACACACAAGACAGAACACAAGGGAAATTATGAAAATAATATATCCATGTTATGTGAAAACATAGAGCATGAAACAAACGCAAGCGATGGAAGAAAATTGTCGCTTGGTTAAACCGGGAAACTTTTTGCCGTTCATTTCTTTGCTTTGTTTTCAAAAGTGCGCTCCAGTCAAAAAGATATAAACGGTAAAACTTACATTTATTACTTATCCAGAGCTTTTGACTCAAGTGCTTGCTATTTTTAGCTTTGAAGCAATATATACAGATAACACATGATTTGCATAATTATATTTTCAGGAATACTACAAAATATAAATTCACTCTTTTTTCTTCATACTTGGCTTACATATTTTATGGAACATATGGCCACCTCAAGATACATTAACAATTCATTATCATACATTATATTATATGGCTAATATGGTACTATCAACTAGAGTGCTAGTGCCAACAGACTAAAGCTTCTTTTTCGTATAATTTATAAGCTTATTTTTCTATAGTATTTTTAATGCAATACATTTATGGCCAACATTTATAGCAACATATATTCGAAATTCTTATATAAATTGATTACTAAGTAAACGTCATGAACGTGATTAGAAAATAGTCTCAAGGAAGATATTGAGTGTGATATGTTGGCTAGGGTATAAAAAATTTAAGATTGTGTTCATATTTGATAGCGATGTGATGCATATGGTTACAACGTGGAGTCAACCGTAGGCTGATTTGTTACGCTTCACGCTTGATTACGATATGATGTAATGAGGGGACGGGTAGACAGTGGAAACACTGGACTACATATATGGTAACAAAGAGTGTAGGCTGGCAAATACTTATACGATGATTAACACACAAATTGTTACCATCGCAATACTATATGATATGTGACATATTTTTATATAAATTGATAACTGGGAAGGCAGAGTGACAAAAAATTGACGCCGTTTTACATTCAAATCTCAGTGATGCAGAAACAGCACTTTGTCACTACTTTCTGTAAAAGCTAACAGTAAAAAAATCAGGCAAAATATCTTTTTTCCCTTATAATTAAATAAATTATTTTTTTAATTGTAGTAAACAAAGAGCTTTTGTTTTACCGTCCTATTTTGAAAACTAGATATTTTCCAACAAATATATGTGAACAACAAGCCATTAGTCCAAAATCTCCCACAATGAACGGTATAAAACAGTGAGTATCAACATTTAGCTCGTAAACTGTAATCTACCATTACAGATAATAAAAATTTCTCGATATAACTTTTAGCAATATTATTTATAATACAAATTAATGACTCGTTCTTTTAGGACACATTTTTTTCAAATTAGATACGACCGACTAAGCGACTTATGAAAAACTATTCAAAAATTGTAAGCCATCATATCTTTTGTTATTTTCAACCAAAGTTTCGTATATTGATATCTTTAAGCTATAATATATACACACCAACGGTGTGTGAGGGTGCGTCCAGGTTGAGCAATGAGCCTGGACGCGGCCTGAATATACACTGTATATACTATAGGTCCATTTTTATTTACACATAATTCATTTAAATTTCTTAATATTGCCAATTCACAACCCAGTTTTTGCTTTTTAATATTTTAGATTATATTTAGACAAAGAATATATGCCAGATCAATTATCGTAATAAGCTATAAAAATCTTTTTATTTAAAGTCAAATAATCTAGTAAATAATAGGTGTAATTTTTTTAAGATACGGAAACGGAGAGGTGACATTCCAAGGCAGATGCCGATTATAGACTAAACAACCTTTCTCAATACTTTCTCACTTTTCCCCATTGAGACATAATATTCAAATAAGTGACCGACACACATACTAACCTCATTCAAACACGCACGTATATACCGGCCCTAACTTGAAATCGTAGAGGTTTTGATGAGGAATTCACAAATTATAAAGACCTTGCCAACTTTATATTTGGATAAATAAAATAAATCATAAGTACTAGCCATCCACTATTAATCACAGAGCAGCGATAATTACGAACGAAACTCGTTTGTCATGTCGTACAGCAAACTAATACTATGCCTTGAAAAGGTTTAAATCCGCTGTTCTAAAAAAGTGGCCCTCCAAGTAGACAAGGATGGTATGTAAGAGACTGGTCTCTCGAAGCCGAAACTAGAAGGAGGCTGTCGGAAGGCAGAGCCGTATTTCACTCAGCGGGCGGATTCACACAATGGGCGGACGTCGCGGGGCGGCGTGCTCCGGAAGGATAAGGGCTCGATTTTACCGGAAAACCTCTGTACAGTACAAACAGACTCGAAATGGGCTTCCATATATTTTTTTCGATTTCTAGTTTTTTACATATACATATATGAATTATTTTTTTTCACTTTATCTTACTTTCTTAAACATTAATATGTGAAAATAATAATGTTTATTTACCCTAAAATATGCCCAGTTTTTTTTTACCATTTCCACTCCGAAAGTATAACAATTAAATGAAAATACTTCATAATGTTTTATACATTACCCACCACGTCTTCACATTTGTTAGACGGTCGTATACTATAGTTATTTTGTTAAAATCTGGAAATGTAGAAGTGGGTGTACATTGGGTTGAGCAACTATCTGACAAAAAATCTCGTGAAAAAACTGTCTTTCACATTGCGCAGATCTATATAATACACTTCCGGAGTGAATATTTTCATACGTTACTTTAAGAGCGAACATAAAAATATAAAAAATACACCATGGTAAACGTATACTACGTTCTTTAAAAATGCTAAAAGTTTAGTAGAGCTAGTTTGGCATCATTTGGTTGACGTGAACTAGTGTGCAGAGTAAGACATTTTTATTTAGAATATTGTTGATCACACACATTTTTGTACCGTTAGTTTTAAATACTTTTTATAATGATAAGGTTTTTTATAATTCTTACTTGTAAAATTATGATCTGAGATATTTACCACATAAAACTCTATGCAAATATCGATCAATTCTACAAACGGGCTTGCAATGAAAATACAATGAAAAACTGCAAAGGTGACTGTTTACAATAATACGGAATGCCGCATGTACTGCCTCTGCTATCACAATTGACAACTAAATATATCATATCCTTCGGGACTTTGTAAATATATATTCATTTATCATATTTTTATCTAAATTATAGCATATGTATCTCCACATTGTGAAGATTCCACTCACGAGAACCCATTTTTTATTTAGTTCTACCTCTTTAAACTTTTTTTAAAACTCAGCAACTGTGGGATTTAAGCTCTCAATCTCCTGTACAGAAATTCAAACATTTACTCTCGGTCACCAAGAGGATAAATTATGTAACTAAAAATCTCAAAGATACTATAACGAAAAGCCTTAGAAAATAAGCACAGAGCACAATAAAAAGTTATCCATTTTTTAGACTATCTACACTAATCTGCAAACTAATATTCGTCAATTGTTTATGTCATATCAGAGCATAGTGGAGACCACTACCTAACACAATAGGTAATATAATTGTGTCCTATTATCTATGTAATACTTGATACAATAGATATTTTTATTACTTACTGATGTGTCAATAATTAATACAATAAACAACAAAAAAACACATAAAAAACTTAATTTTAATTGAAAACATACGGTAAACAATATATATAAATATATAATATAATACTTACATTCGGAGGTGGAACATATAAGTTTCAAGGATTAAAAAAAATCTCAATAGACTATTCTGTCTGTATTTTTGGCTTTTTTATGAAGCTACAAAATTTAACATGAACCTATCAGGTCACATAAAAGTGAGAACTATAATAACTGATAATATATTGATGATTAATTATTATGGACATTTTTTTTTTGAAATGTGCATTTTTGGAAAATGAACATTAGTACTACAGCAACTATGATGATATTCACAATATTAAAGATATTTGTCCGCTTTAATATAAGTATTATAAGAGTGTATATATGTATGAAAAAATATATTTGTGCATATGATGTGGAGAGCCTTTAAAGAGTGCATCGACTGTAATATTGTGTTGGTAACTAATGGAAAAAAAGTTTGGCTACATTTTTAGCAATCGTAACTTCGCAGACCGCAACGTAAGAAATCCGCAAAGAAAAAAATACACACACAGACTAAAATGAATAAGCAGGTTCCTTTATTCACCTTTATAATGAACACCGAATTCAATCGGAAACGAAGAAACGGCGTGTGCAACTAAACATTAATATTTAATTTATATTTTATAACATCCATTGCATTTTCAGCAGTCATTACTTTTTTCTATCAATTCTCGTTAGTCGGAGCAGATTATTATAGTCGTGCAGCTTAACGTGAAAGAAGATGTACGAACTTTTTTGCCAAAGCTTTTATCCACTCTGAACTATTGGTCTTAAAAGTTAAAAATGGTTTTAAATGTTTAATTCAATTGAAGAATCACCGAGAAATAGTGTAACTAAGTGAGAAATAACAGAATTTACTATAGGTGCTTCGTTTTTGGACACTTTTAGAGACAAAAAAATATTAGCAATGTTTCACGAGTATGCACATTTTAATTAACATTCCACCGAAATAAATGTTCACGAAAATAATCAATTTTTATGATTTTATTAAAAAGGTTACGTATAAAATAAGCGCATAATGATATACTTTTCCCATTTTGGGGTGAGGTATCTCGAAAACCATGGAATTAACAGGGACGCTTGAAGATTAATGATTTCTTAAATATTAGTTTGGACAAAATGCATGCAGCGCCGCTGGAACTGGCTGGGCACGTACTGCAAATACCTTCAGAAAGCCTAAATTCTTTCTCTCTCATCCTCTGATGAAATTCTGGCATCCTGGAAGTCCAAAGCGTACTTTCTACTCAACGCAATTAAGGGATGCTGACATGGCCTGGTAGGATACAAAACGGCTGGTGAAAGATCTTTCTGGAAGCGCCATGTGGCAGAAATATGCTCTATTCAAGGAGAAGAAGCAAAGTGTTACAAAAGTATTTAAAATAAATCAGTGAAGAAATAAATTTTATTAAATTTTAGTTGTTTTTGGATTGAACGAGGTTTAATTGACATTATATTTAAAAAAAACGTGTCAAAAAACCTTTTTATTTTTAAGCAGCCCAATGTGACAGGTTCGTTGTCTAAACTTTCATTCCCTAAAAATATCATTTAAGCCCTTCTTGGAGACATCTCTTCGATTGTTTGCGTGTCCGCTTCTATATTGTGCTTTGAACAAAAAATCCATTACACTAAAGTTTTCTCACAAAGTGTACCTCACTTTTATTTTACTATTAGGGTAGCGGATAATAACTTTTACCCCAAAAGTTTTGTCTAGCTGAAATTATTTCAGCCTTTTCTCGGAACTTATTAATTGCATAAAAATACCCTCAACATAAGACGTACTACAAATAATCAAAACATTAAATCCACAACAATATTTCGTTTAATAAAACTAATTATTTTTATGAGAATATAAAAAATATTTAGCATTCAAAATATTGAGACTTCATCGTACTTGCTTTCCTTTAGCCACATCTCCACAGCATTTACCGTCGCATGATGAACGCGATGTACTATAAATCATGAAAATTTACTATTTTATTTATTTATTAATATATTGAAAACGTTATAAATGACTAGTCCGTTGAATACTCCGTCGCTTTTTCAAAATACGTATTTAGTATTAGAAGGTCTTGGTACGATTTTTATTAAACATAAAGAGCTTACGCATAAAAGTATCTGTATATTTATTTTACATTTAGTTTCATATATTTATATGAATTTCAAATAAAAATAATATAAAATTAGAAATGAAATATTCAAAGCATAAGCATAAGCAAAGCAAATAAAAATTTAAAAAAACTGATTTGATTTTACAAATACTGTAACTTAATAAGATTTTTTTGAAAATTAAGAAAAGAAAACCAGCTAAGTGGATTTAAATCTCTGCCTGTTAGAAGGTTAAAAAAATACCTGTATAGTTGATAAAAGTCGACCAAAATGTCATAGGGTACGCAACATTAAAAATCCAAAGTGTGTCATAAAAAACCCCATACCACACATTTTCAACGTCATATAATGGTAATATGCTTAATGATGGCTTTGCCGTTTCTGTGTAGAGTTTTCCTAAGCACTCATCCCGTCTTTGAGACCCGATCGTGTATTTTTTGAAAGGACGAGTGAGATTCCTTTGCATCGCCTGATTTTGTAACAAAAGCTAAAGAAAAACCATCCTCTTTTGGTTCTTTTGCGTCATAGAAAAGTACTAAAAAATAACTCATTGAGTACCCTGAATTACTGGTAACATTCATATATATGCGATGAAAACGAAAAAAATTAAATAAAAAGTAACTGCTGTGATAAAATCAGATCCTACTACTGATAGTTATTAGTTTTTTCTTTATCTAATATTTATATTCCAAAACAGCACTCTAATATAAATTTTCTAAATTATCAATTTATAGACCTGCATTGTCTTAATCTCTGCGATTTTTACTCTACATTTTTTTATACCATGTTTGCTCCTAATGTAGAGTATATGGTTCTCCGCAATGTAAAAACATGTTTTCAGAAACGATTTTTCAGACAGTCATTTGTCAGACAATTGCTAAATCCGATGTGCATTCATTCCGGTATTTTTTGGATTTTAAAAATCAGACAAATGTGGGAATTGAATCCGCATATCCCGGGTTGTGAGACCCGCACGTTGACCTCTACGCTACCAAGGAGACACATATATTCATAAAATACCACATGATTATTACCAGTCTGTAGCGTTACATATTTCATTTATAAATAATCTTTATTAAAATCAAGGTATTAGAAACAAATTTTATATTATTTAGATAGTATAATGTGCAATAACGCGACGGTTATGGTGTTAGAGAAAACAGTTATGCTTATATGTTCAACATAAATATGAAAAATCAATTTTCCATTCCCGACTTCAACAAGTTAAGATGTTGGCCTCAGTATGGCTGACATTGACATAGCTTCCTTAGTGTTGCCAACAAAACGGCCCTTTGGTTTCAAGTCGAGCATAAACATTTGACGTGAAAGGGGCTTTACTCATATCTCATTTCGTGGGCTTTTTTCGGAAAACGACCACCATCTTTGTCCGCCATTTCTTGCAGTTCGATTTGAATATGGATAGACGTTTTGACATGCCGCCATTTTAAAAGCCATCCTGATTTCGGCTGTCAGAAATTTTGGCATACTCATACCTTCTATCTGATTGAATGATATATTATTACATATCATATTTCTTTATGTAACACCGTTAGAAAAATATCGAAAATCGTTCATTATCTAAATATTTTTATTCATCGAATATTTAATACAAATACTTAGAGATGTATTCAAGAGAATGTGCGTATATATTTTATAAAGTAATTGTATCCTGACAATAAATAATATGTCACATATCAGAAAATTTATACCTACGTCACGGTTTTTCATTTTAAGGATACTTTGAACTGTAAAACTTTATAATTTATATTGAAAACGATTACAAAACACTTACGCATTTATCATAAACACAAAATAAGCCTCGTTAATTAATATTTTCGACTGATGGTGCTTGATGGAAATTGATTATAAATTCTAAATTATTTAAAACTGGTCAACTTCCATATGTGAATATATAGAAGTTTGCAAGTCACATAAATGGAAGCTTACCAGTTTTAAATAATTTAGAATTTAAGCCTCGTCAATAAATTAAATGTGAAATCACAATCAATATTTTTTTTAAGTCAACCTTATTATGGTCGTGACGTTAAATATGTGTAGAATTCTCTTTCGTTCGTTGCCTACAATCTTCTTTTTTCTTTCATTTTCATGTATATGTTATAATTTTAAATAAAGCAGCACGACAGTATTTAAGTTAACACTAAGACGAGTAATAAATCGACTAAGTTTTATACGCTCAATTATTTGTGTAGACGTCCGTTGTTTGTGTTTATGGTAACATCTATTTAGTTACGTTATACATCAATAAGTATTATTATTAATATCGAAAGAAGTACTCTCATATTATTTGAATACTTGAAAATATGTTAAAGTACATCAAACATACTTTAAGTATACAAATTAATATTTTTGATAGGGATTTTTGAATTGGATACCTTTCATATAATATTACTTCAAAAAAATTTTCATAGTGTATTATTATTATTACATGTAGCTTTAAAATTAAAACCAGTTCCAAGAAGTCAATGGGAATGTATATTATAAGAATATTTCCGCTGAAATTTATCAAGTTTATTAAACTGCAAAAACAAATTAATTTCAACAACAACTATGGTAAATGTTTTCATAAAGGCACGGCCACGCATATCTTTCCGAAGAAAGCGAATCATTTATTATTTTCTTCCTCGTCATCTAACATTTCCCATTTTCGGGCGACGGAAGATTAAGCAATGTTCACACTACGTTACGCAAGAATTTTCTGTATTGTGATGACGGCAGTTAATTTTGTTTTAACAGTTGCAAATAATAACGAAACAACGAAAAATTTATTGGTCCCTCCGTTGTTTTTAATGTCTGAAAATAGGTCAACTTCTTTCATGGGAATTAATTCACCCAAAAACGCTCATGTACGTTTATGGCTGGCCAATAAAATGAAACAAGTGTTTTAAGCAAAAATATATTAACAACATCAGTTTAATAATTGTTAACATCATCTTCTATAGCCGGTAGTACTCATTCTTAGTACTTCTCATTGTCGATATAAAGCCAAATATCAATCCTAAATACATATATAAATAATTATTCTAGGACAAATCCTATTTGGATAGAACACCCTAAAAAATCTTTCCTATTTATATCATGTGATGTAAAAAATACAAAAGCTCTGTACAAAAACTTTTTAAATAAAATAAATTTTAACCCTACTTACACAATCTGTTCTAATATAGAGTTTTTTATTTTACTTTTTTATTGAGTATTGATTTTTTTTTCATTATATTGAGATAATTCAATATCGATATAATTTATGTGTTAGTCTAATCATTTTTGTGTGATAAATACAAATCACCATTGCAACAAAAGTGGTCCATAATCAACCCATTTTACATATCGACTGTGGAAAGGGAAAAGGACGTAACTCAGACAGAACAAATTTTACAAGAGGCACAAAATATATCTACTTCACGATTTTGAACTAACGTCAAAATATCAAATTAACATTATCTTAAAATACAAGACTAAAATGGTATTCTATTTACTTAATCTGACATTAATGTAATAAGTTATGTAGTAAAAATCAATAAAATTGTCGTTTTTCCTAGTCGTAAATTTAACAGGCAATCATTTTTTCAAACTTAAAAGATAAATAAATATATGTACGAACTTGGCACATTCTATGTGTGTCATTTTGATATAACGTGCATCACTCTTGTGATGATATCGAAAAAATCTATTTTGAAAGAACTGTGGGTTACGTCCTTTTTCCTTTCCACAGTCGATGTATCTATGGTAAAGAAAGGAAAGGATGCAGTTGATCTTTTCGTCATTAGTTTTTGTGTAAAAAAAAACAAATCGTCACTGCACCAGATGTGGTTTATATTCACCCCGTTTTACATAATATATAATATATGGAAGAGAAATTGGTAGATAATATTTCATTATTTTTGAACAGTAAAATCTACACCGTTTTTACGATTATTACGACACATGTCTTAGATGAATTAAGGAACGCGAAAATGAACCCATTATCTAAATTGAAACGTGCATATTGGGTACACGATTAGTGCATTCAAGTTGCATATTACATTGCGGTAAATAAATAGTTGTACAGATGGAAAAGCTTAAAAAAATATGTTTGAAAAAATGAAAATTAGCTATTTTGAGAATCACTGATCGGAAGACTCGGTATTATAGATCTTGCTTGAAATCCAAATAATAACGCGCATATCTCGTACGAAATTCCAAAAATAAATTCATTCGCCGATTTCTGAAAAATACACAAATACTGCCTTTTATTTAATAATAATATAATCATTCGTGGGGCAAATATAACAGGGTTTTTAGCCCTTCTGTTAGGCCGTGTTCAACCTCCGCCGCATTCGAGAGCGTCTGCTTGTTACTGAGACGCCCACAATGCTATTTGATTTGATGTTATTTCAAAGCATAAATTAATATTTTAATTAAGTTGTTTTTAATTACATATTTGAGGCGCGCACTGTACTGCCTTGTTAATTTTATTCGCCACCACTACTGTGAATACAGTTATTTTGAAACATTATATTTTAATGAAATTATTGTTTCATTAGTTAAAGTTCACTAATTAAACATAATATGTTGATAAGTCATATACACCCGTGATTAGTTATCAAATACAACATATGAACGAATATAATATGCATTGCAAATTATATTAGTTTGTTATGTTACATTTAATTTTTCGAAAGAGTATTAATCATATTCGTCTTCCTAATGGCCGAATGTTAAGTTTAAATACCACAGATGTGCGATCTTTAAAAACTCAAAAATACAAAACTGGATTTAACAATGAGCTGACAATTCTCTTAAAACACTTGTCAAAATAAGCCTTACCAAAATTACTAATAACTCGACGATAATTTGCACAGAAAAAAGAAAAATTATTTCTTTTAATCACCGTGCATATGAATTCAAGTCGAATTTTTTCAATGTGATAAGAGTGTGAGATATGAAGTTATGGCAGATTTTAAATGCAAACCGTGATTTAATAAAATTCGACTTATGACCATTTCGAATTACGACCATGGCAGCGGAACGTAACACGTATGTCAAGAACTGACTATATATCTATATATACAATTCTGGACTGGTAGCAATTGGCTGTGAAATTCTGTCGCAAAAATCTATTTGTTTTTTTAAGCTTTAGCACTTGTAGGCTTTGTACCCGTAAACTCTGATATCAAGCGCTCACCTTTCAGCCACAGGGTGGACAAAATACATCATAGAAATTGTATTTTATTTCATGCCAAAACTAAGTTTCGAAAAGTTAACAGATCCCTGCTTTAACAACGCATACAAAAACAACAACGTCATAAAAATAATAAATCATATTTAAAATCGCAATGAAATAAAAATATAACTTAAAAATAAAATTATTCTAATGAAAATATTTTTCTA
The DNA here is from genome assembly GCA_022683975.1 of Rhyacophila evoluta. Lineage (NCBI taxonomy): Eukaryota > Metazoa > Arthropoda > Insecta > Trichoptera > Rhyacophilidae > Rhyacophila > Rhyacophila evoluta. The sequence continues at coordinate 7,265 of JAGVSQ010003048.1, read as the reverse complement.
ACGTCTATAAAGCTCAAAGCAATCTAAATTGATTTTTTTTTATATATTCAGCAAAGAAATTATTTTTATTTAGCTTGTAAAAATAATTAGGTTTTAATTTTAAATTTATTTTTTGCTTAATCTACTCGAAAGAGTCAAAGTAAAAAAAAAACGTTTTTATTATATCTGAATGTTGACATTGGGTTGTGTCTAAATTAATATATTTTATGTTTAATAATATAAACATATCAGATTCAAATGTGGATCATGTGAATTTCTATAATATGAAAACAAGTTCGTTGCTTTCATGGATAGTTAGCGCTGTGTAAATACGCAAAAGACACTACGACGTTAACAATCATCGTTAGCCTATGCAGATAATTGAGACGATTTTATAAAAACAGTGGATAAGAAAATATTTGTTTATTTAAATAATGGTTTGGTAACATTGTGATTGTCGATATTGATTATTGAACAGCTGGTGTAATCCATCTAGTCTGATATTCTCGTTGTGACCAACATACAACTTATCCCATACTGTTTTATTATTTAATTTTAGAACTTTTTAAAGTCAAAAGTCTGCATGATTAACTACAATAAGAATTCGGTGAGTTATTAAAGTATGATAGTTTGAAATAAAGTAAAATTCATATAACATTCGTGCATTACCAACTGGTTGTTTTTATATTTTTCTGATTCTAATTGATTGAATATTTTGTAAATATATTGGCATAATTATTGTTTAGTTGTTATTATTTGTTTGTTTTGATTTTCTATACTTTGTCAACTTATTCTAATTATACCATTTTCATATATCATTTAACAGTCACGAATGCGTTTCCGGTCATGCCACCGGAAATTAGCCATATATTGGGTAAAGCTGTCAACCCTACGGCTAGGCGTTTCCTTCCTCGGTTGTGAAAAAAAGACAAAAGCTCGTCGATAATAAGGCTTTCGCGCTGCGCTAACTAGACTCGTGGTGAATGTCCTCATTCTCGCTAACTATTTCCGGTCAGAAGGCTTCGTGGTGACCTGGTTGCGCGTTATTTTATCGACAATATGGACAGACGTTCGGATGCGCCCGTTTGGATTATAAATAAAAAATATAACAATATTTGCCGATGATTTTTAATAATACCAAGTGATTCACTGTAAAAATAACTTCAACAGTCAATCTAATAGGCTAGTTGGTGGGTAACAAAAAACACAAAAACGTATATTAATTAAGGGTGGAGATTTAATTTTTTTAATCGCTTCAGATATAGTTAATAAGATTATCCTAAGTTTTCCTCTTCCACCAAAGTGAGCTTAGTCAGCTAGGTAGATACAAGTAACCTAAATGGGGCTTTTTCCAGTTTTTACAAAATAACTCAAAAACGACGCATCAAGTCAAAAATTTGTCAATAAAATATTATGTAACGTAAAATTTTGCATAAAATGAGTACCAACATGATGTATTTTGGTACAGAATTATGAGTACCAGCTCATTTCAAAGTTATGAGAATTCTTCATCTTCCTAATTTCGACAAAGAAAACACATCTATTCTCAATTGATTCACGTTCAGTTCATTTTCTTTTTCTTCATCTACATTTATGACCCAAATAAATCATCATCTTCATCTTCTTCCTCACTCAACTGCAGCACTTGTTCACCGTTATCATCGCCGTCTCCTGTAATAGTCACTAAATCAGTACACTTGGTACATACGCAGGATATGATCATAAATACTGTACAAGATAATCACGATGCCGGATGATATCCTCATATATATGAAAGTGTATACAACTGTGTACCAGTAAGTCATCTCTGCTGGCCTCCTCATGGTAACTCCTAAACAATCCAATAGCAGGGAATTGGAGGGCAAACAAACTGGTCATCTGGTTAAGGAATGAAATTACCGTACAGAAAAACTAGGATTGAGCCGACCTTTGGAACCCTTATGACCCAGGCTTCATTAACTGCATCGGATGACAAATGTTTTCAAAACGAAAAGCTGTAAAAAAAGAGTTACTTATTCTTCATGGGTATTGTAATTGTAATGGAATCTCATTGTGAGAGGATAGCAAATAACTTCTGATAGAAGATGAAAACTAAACTAATAATCTTCAGACCCTGAAAGAGTCAAGAGTGGCCGTTATCACGAAGGGAACATATTATTTCAGAGGTCGAGTGAAAAAAATGTGCAATCCTGGTAGTGTCGAGTAGGCGATGGCAGGCGTGGCGGACCCCATCGGTCGCAGGCGGAAGTGCTTGGAGCGAACCGCCCCCCGTAAATTACCGCCCTAACGAGACTTCGCGGCGGAATGGTGCTGCAGACGTGATTAAACGTTCACAGCCAGGGTTAGCAGATTTTTTTTACAAATTGACGCGATTATGGCACTGAGCTTAGTATTAAGTATTATATATCGGTATAAAAAACGACCATCCACCCCTGAAATTTTATTTTTTAAAATGGAACAAATTATTTTATTTTCAAATAATAAACGAAGTTCGAAAAACATCGTTTGAAAATCGAATGAAATAAATACAAAACTTTTTTACAACAAACAAAAAAATAAACGTTAATACAACAAATTAAAAATACATTAGCTGGAACTCACTCTCGGTTTCACATAATTTGAAATATTTGAATACTTCTTTCTCCTCCATCCGTTATACGGACATATAACATGGCGTAACTATCGTGAGACTTAATATGCTCCACATTTTATGGAAGCGTTAATAGCACGTGAATCAAAGCGGTACTGCATACACTTTAACATAATAGAAGGCATCAATATATTATACAGTATTTAAATGATATGATAAATCTTATGGCGAGCTAGAAGATTTTATTTCGACGAGGCTCATAATTAACGTGGCCTAATTAAAATTAAAATCATGCACACTATAGACCAGTGTTTCTCAAACTATTTGGTCCGCGACCCCCTATTGCAATTAAAAATTTTAAATGACCCCCCGAAGAATATGTAGAAAAATATACTGAAGTGTTGGAATAAGTTTAAATTCAAAAGATGTTAACTTATTTTGCTTAATAGCAGATTTATTTTTAATGTCAATGAAAATTAATAAATAAAATAAATTTAAAAATTCTTTGGTACATCTTTGATCCATCATCAGTTTTTTTGCTACCCCCAAATATTTTTCACGATCTCTCCGTGGGCCGCAATCACTGCAATATAGACTACAGAGCACGCCAACCAACATCTTGAGATGCTGCTCTTGCGAAACTTTTGACACTTTGTAGAGCAATTCACGTTTGTTACACCACGGTATATGTCCGCATAAAGATTGTAGAGACGTATTGAGTGGTAAAATAAAATTATTTATTGCAGTATAAATATTTATTCTGTAAAAGCGAGATAAGAACCTTCGCTTAATGAAAGTGTTGCTAATTTAACTCAAGATTATAGTCCGATGAGGAAATTGTATTCGTTTTTTTCCGTATAATTCTATTCCCATTGATATCCATAACAATAAAATTAAAGTTCCACGAAGTGCTATTTTAAGTTTTGTATAAAGGTAAATTTTCCATTTCATTTTTAAAATTTTACTACAGTAGAAAAGTAACAAAATTTGAAATGGGTATCTCAAATAATAGTCTATAATATATTTATATATACATGTAGTAGATATACAGGTTTTATTTTGAATTACGTGTACAAATAATGTATGTGCGGTTGCGAGCGCCATCTTTCCTGAATAATGAAGTTTAATTCGTCGTCGATAATTTACTTAGCTGTACCAATTTGCCATTGGTCAAGGCGCTGTACGATGCCATTGAATGTAAACCGATTAACATTCATCGGACAACCCTGTCCTGTGATGGTACAGACGTGATTAAACGTCCGCAGAGCATTGTTGTGTTTTGCGGAGAAAGTTTCACTTTGACTCGGGTGGTCTCGGACACAATATCTTTAAAACGAGGAATGGGGATAGGAGTATAACTTGGAATTTGATTATGTTTTGTTGCTAAACTGTAGTTTGATTTATCTGCAAGATGCCCTGCGGTGGACTGACTTAAGTCGCTGTATCACAAATCTAAGACATATGTCCTGAATCATTTGCATGTAACGTCTAATTCAAATAACAAACTCTCAAATCATTAATACGATGAAACCTTAGATTACAATTAAATTGGATTGTATTTTGTAAGACGAGCAAAAAAAATATTAATTATAACTTGATAAACGAGCAAACTCTGGCAACACGAGTTTCTTTGGGAAAAAATTGCCAAAAAGAACCTACAGAAAAGAATGCAATATCCATTTACAAGCCTACCACTCGTGTATCATTCCGAAAATTCATACACTTTCAAGAAATTAATGTAAGATGTAAGGGTTGTTGAGATCAAGCAACAATGCCACTTCTTTGTTGTTCATTGGGCGGATCCTTTTTTCCGATCCGGAGGTTTTTGGTGCAACAGTAAGAAATACAGCAGAAAACATAGCAATGATTCTGTTAGAGACAATTAAAGTCTTCCTAAACAATAACCTTCCTACTTCTCTCCTTTTGTCTCTTATGGTAGCATTGATGAAATTTGATTTATAAAATAAATTTATTATGTACTTAAAATATTTAAAAAATTAGAAAGTAAATATTTTCGGGTTGTAGAACGATTTCAATTTTCATTATTTCCGATGGGGAAATCAATTTGGTATACGAGTAGTTAATTTGTACTACAAACACGTTTCTGTAACAAATTATACTCGTAAACCAAGGTTCTACTGTATGGATAATATAATCTGCCAAAAATATATTGAACTAGAATGTCAATGGATTACTTGAAATCAGGGATATTTATCAAAATTGTATCAACGTGTGTATTATTTTCTGTGCCCCCAGTTCCAAGTTGAAGTTTGATAACGTATTGCGACACCGTTCAAAAGATGGAGTCCGTATATATCTACCGATAGAAGCAAAACGATGAAATAATAACACTTTTTAAAAGGACTGTGCCAAAATAACTCGCTCAAGATCAGAAAATATTATAACATTGAGTGCCATTCACGAGTATATATATTATAATATTTATGCATAAATGACACAATTTCAAATATGAGACATTTTTAAGAAGAGTAACATACTTATTATAAACAAGTCTCCTTTTCAACTGACTTTATATAAATATAAAATTTGTTAATGTATTTATATATTTACTACCAACATTCATTGACAATATTAAACGTTTTTTATACATTTACTAATTTGTTAGAATTTTGACATACATTTGAGAAAAGGGGAAACTGGGAGAGAGTACAACGTATGTAGAAGGAGACGAAAATCTCTACGTTTTTTCAAGGTCAATAAAAATTCAGTTTACGTCATCAAAATATCAAACATATTTTTTCATGTATATTATATAGAGATAATGAATTATTGTAAGAAGATAATACTATCGTAAAGATTACTTATATGGTGTAGAGTTTTTAAATATCATTATTTAGTAGCGAAAAGTAAGTATAATAGTTTTAAAAAAATATTATATTAAGCTGTATATCCACACAATGGATACCATCGTATCTAGATATACACCAATCAAGCATAATGTTATTTAAACTTCACAAGACTAAATTAAGAGCATATTAACACTAGGCTTTAATAACTATACCAATGGCCGTACGCCACTACGGCGTGTTCAAACAATTAAAAATAGTCCACGAGGATTTGTGAAATTCGTTTATATTTGAAACGAAATAAGAAACATTTTTACAATTCAGATGTCAAATATTTATTTTGATAAAAAAAGCATGAATCACATAATATGTGATAACATATTATGTTATAACCTTTATCTATGAGCGCCGTTAAGCTATACAAGACAAAAAACTAAATACTTCCTGTTTAAAAAAAAATTATGTCAGTGGTTGCCAATCATGGCGCCTAAAAAACCCAAAGCAACCAATTTTTTGAGGTATTCTGTGGACGTGATAATATGACTCCATTCAAAATGAAGAGATTAGAATACAGACAATAAAGTCACTCGATATAGAAAAGTGAAGCCGCAACGTGTGATCTGGTTCGGCTACATGTTGCAGATGCTTTCAAAGACCCTAAGCCTGACTTTCTCATTGTTTATATCTACCAAGTTTTATTAGAATACTACTAAATTTTGTATCTAGTGCATTTAGTAGACATACAGGACGCTAATATGACATCGGAGGACACGAGAGTATTAGCCATCGACGAAGAAGAAGAAACGTAGGTCTTCAGTACTGATACTGACAAATGCTATTTGGAGAGTGATTTATGTTACATTTTAGTGACTTAAATAGGCATTTTATTACTACATAAATACCGCACACACTTTAACAGTTTACTTCGTAGCAAGCTAAGTTGTAGAAGTACAGCACCTTCTACAATGTCTACGCCGTTATGTCGTTAACGTAGAAGGGCAAAATGCTTCAATTTAATTAATATTCACTATCTTTCTAGTAACTAAAATCATACTATTTATTAACATGCTAAACTCTTTTTTAAAAACTCGTAAATGTTACTCAATAAGATGACACTTTTTTAACTTACTAAAAAGAAAAGAAGGAATTTCAATTACGTAAAGTTTACCAACGCACACTAATAACTTTTACTTGGTTTAAACAAAAAAAGACTAAGTTTCTTATTAAATATCGGCGCAGATATTAAATATAAAAAGTTTTTAGATACCGAATAGTATACCTGGCTTGCAAATAATAACCTATACAAGAGCTTTTCAAACAGTTTTGTTTTATGTTGATGTGAAAATAAGTATTTATTCTCGATAATGCACAAAGAGAGACAGAGAGAGATCTCTCTGGCAAAATAAACCCAACGATAGGCGGATATCGCTTCGAATAATTTGAGGTCGCGTTAACCCCAGGCGCTCGTGCATGCATTACACCGACTGCGAATATTCAAAACAGACATCTCTTACGAACAGAATCATTCAAATACATCAAGGGAATATGACACCTTGTGTATGCTTCGAATTTTACTGTTTTTATATACATGCATATTTTCTATATTTTTATATGTCTCCCCGGTTAGCGTAGTTGCTAGCGTGCACGCCTAGCAATCCGTGGAATGCGGGTTCGAATCCCCATCTATTATTAGATTTTAAAATCTAAAAAATGCAGGACTGGATGCCTATTGTCAAACAATTCTCGTGAAAAACAATCTGTCAAGACGTCTTCACATTGCGGAGATCTACATACTCTACTTTCGGAATGGATTCTTCTCTGTGTAGATCCATATGCTCCAATTTGGGAGCAAACGTGGTATAATATATGTATATATATATATATATATA
>JAGVSQ010003047.1:10443-22729 GCA_022683975.1 Rhyacophila evoluta | reverse complement strand
TTGTGGACAAACGAACGAACGAACATACATATTTTGACTTTTATATATTAGATTTGTCCAGAATCGATGAAAAGATTTGTGAGTCATTTTGAAAGATTTAAGCTCCGTTTGCATTTTGTTTCAAATATTATATTGTATAATACAATATCGTGCGGTAATTTTCATCAGTGGCCGAGCGGTAAGTGCACGAATTTTGATTCCGAAGGTTGTGGGTTGGTATCCCATTGCTGCTGCATGTAATTTTATTATTGAACACTGTAGAGCTGAATGAATGAAAAGAACTGGCTGATTATAAATTCACGTGAAAAAAATCTCTCAAGCTTTTTTATAGTGATCTTTTATATAATTTTCCTTATCGTAAAATTAAGGATATTCATGTATTTTCTCAAATTCTTTCCTTAAATTTACCCTTCTTTTTGTTATTTATTATTCGTTTGTTTCTTAAAAATAAATTTAGTTTATGCTGTTACTGTGTGATATATCGTCAATGCTTTGAATTAATTATTTTTAATGTTATATTTTTAGGATACGAAATAAATGACTAAAATGTAGTAATAAGCTTTTGACTCCTATTTGAATAGAAAATAATACAACCGTGATGAAATATTCTGCATTATTAACAAAATAAAAATGTATTACATAGTATCTTTAATTTTAATTAAGAAAATAGTATTATCAGTTAAGTTGAAAATTAAAGCGAATAACATGGAAATAGAAAAAGCTTTTTGCATTTATTTCGTTGATACACCCCTGTGAAGAGGGGGCAAAGGAAAATTATTTCACGTTATCTGAAAGCACCTCATCATTTGGAAGTACGGAGCGCAGTGAAGGGGTGGATGGCTGTGTAGCATTGCAATTGTATTCCTAGTATGCTATTACCTGTACAAACTTGTCCGGCTGGGAAATATAAAATAAAAACAGTGAGTTTGCATGTAGGGTGCGTTTTCATAACATATAATAACATATGAAAATGTATGAGGCCTTTTGACAATAAAAGATATTTTGGTCCATATTACACATGCCCGTATAAAAGGCTTATCTATACTAATGAAATAACAAGTTTCGTGGTATACGGTGTACCGAATTAAGCTGACGTTTACTTTGCTATTATTTTTTGTAGCAAAATCCGAGTAAAAAAAAATATTTCCTGTTTTAGTAATAACTAGTCTTGAAGATTAAATAATTGCTTGAACATTGAAATGAACTCACTTTAAAAATACTGAAAATTTTGCGGAGAGATAACGAAAGTAAATTTGAAATGTTAAGACACTCACTCTATGCGCACACTGCGGGCGTTCAGTCGTTCAGAATTCTAGACAAGTTCTGTATAAATTTCATCAAAACTACGCACACAGAAAGCATTTAGACTGTGACACTTAATGAGTAGAATTTTTTTTTTTATACCATATTCGCTCCTAAAGTGCATTATATGCATCAATACAGTGTGAAGATATCCACTCCGAAGTGGAGCATATGGATCTGCGCAATATGAAAACGTCTTGATAGATAATTTTTTACGAGAACTGTTTGTCAGACGATTGCTTAATCAAATGGGCATACAAGCTTGCATTTTTAGATTTTTTTTAAATCCAACAGTTATAGATAATCGAACCCGCATTCATCATTTACGTTACCGGGGAGACAATAGGAGGCAGAGGTGGAATTGAATAGTACCAGTGAAATGCCAGTTGAATGACGGACTTCAGAGCATTCTCTGTCTGTGCGTAGAGTTAATATAAATTATAAAAATGAGTTTCATTTATTTTTTGTTATATGTAATAATATCTATGTGTTTTTACCATGTCAACTATGACAGCTTTTGTATCTCATTATTGTGAAGATTACTTCTCCAATAGTAGAGAACATAATATGAATCTCTTATTTGTAAAAAAAAAACCTATTTTGACTGATCTTTCCACAGGGATCGGTTGTCTACGAGCTACTCAACCTACTGAGCAATCAACCAAACATGTAGAAATAATATTTTATTTGCATATACTAAACAAGATCTAAGTATATTATAATATAATTAACATATATATATATACACAAGTACAGGTTAAAGACGTTTTAAGTATGTTTTTAATTTTTTAAATTTAATAAAAATCTCAGATACTTCAATAATTTGACTGATGCTGAAAAAGCCTCGTAAAAAACAATTCGTCAAAATATATATTTATACTATAACAGTTCATATGATTTGCATTGCTTATGGCAAATAAGGTATACAAATAAACGAAAATATAATAAACATAGGCCGTAGCTTAAAAATTAATAATACTATTAAATAATTACAATGCATTCTCAATTACGTATTAATTATTATAAAAAAGTCTTTATTTCAAAATTACTAAGTGTCATAGATCATTAATATAACATAATCAACTCATAAATCAGCAACATTTGTGAAAACATGAATATATTCACACAAAAATAAATACGCGCGAAAGAAATTATCAAAATCAACAGAACAAACACGATTTTATGCGGATATCAACCCCTTGTGACAGGTTTCCGGATGTATATGAATAAATATCACCGGCATTTCCTGTCGATCTATCCCCTCGGTCAGATAGAAAAAACCTTTTCATATTAAAATGTGGCAACAAATAAAAGAATATAGATCATACATATGAGTTAGTGAGTATCTGTACGTAGTATTAATAAACATCAGAAATTCACAGTGGCTGAATATTTATTTATATTATATTATAATTAAACTTATTATTTAATAGGCTTATCATTAAATTAAGTTGCTTTGATAATGGTTTTTCAGCTGTGACTCTATTTCAAGATTATAGTTATTTATACTTTAAGGTAAACAACTAAATTAATAAGACCTATCTTCTTTGTTGATTGTTTTCACTAAGTTCACTTTCAGTTTTGACTGCTGTATAAGACATTATAGTTTTACAAGTATAATAACAATTTTTATTCTGGCAGTGGATTTTTCAAAGATCTAGAAGATTGAAATTAACTGTATGAATTGAAAGCTTATTTAAGCCTATGTGTAGAATATACATAATGCTACAAGTGTTTCAACATTTAAGACTCTGTATACATGAAAATTTTGCAAGTAATAGTTGATGAAAAATGTTTGTTATGCTGATGAAACTATTACATGTCGTAAACGTTAAAGCAGTGACATAAACAATTATTTTTGCGAGGAACTTACTTGTTTAACAGGAAAAAACAAATACAATTATGTGAATTGATTATTGATATCACTGCATACGAAAAATATTTATGAATGGGATGATATGGTATACTTAATGTGTCCACTAACCACCCACCCCGTTCTTATATCTGATCTTAATCAGGCGTATCACGGAAATTTGATATCGAGAAGCGATCTAATTTATTTGACGGGAATGTCCCGGGAGTAAATATAAATTATCCAAGACTTAGGTTGCCATGCACCCACGTACATTTTGTTTTACAGTACGCACAAAAAAAGTTTATTTGATGATTTTAATTCAAAGTCAACAAATTACATACACACAACTTTGAACTGTGCGAAGAATAAAACTTATATTTTATTTACTCAATATGATACTAATTTCAAAAGTTATTTAAGAAAAATGAACAGAATTGATTAGGTGGAAGCCCTTTTTCTGTTGGTTAATTTCACAGGCCAACTTGTATTGAGTTATACACATCCTGATTATCGAGTAAAAAATATTTTTTAAAATTGAGGGTTACGTCCTTATTCCTTTGCACGGTTGAATTATATGTTTGTGAGGGACAGTAGAATTTTCCTAAAACCATTTTTTCGTTACGCAGTAAATCTTAATTATGTAGTACTTTTTTCAAAGCTTTTCAAATAGTCCACGATTATTCCTAAATTACTTGAAGAACTTTTACAATTTAAGATAGTGATTTTCTTCACTCTGCAGATATAGAATATTTTTATATTAATTTTTGATACGAGAGTTGATTGTTGAACTTCGCTGTTATTCTCGACCAGTATAACACTTCATCGTCTAATTCTGTTTACCTGCCTATACAGATATGAACATGCTTTGATATCCGCAGAACAGCCTTTCAGAAATATTCACATTGCAAGTTGACAAGAGGAGAGCTTTTTATAATATTCAAAATCACATCAATAAAATTTTCTTTCTTTATCTAGAAAATGAAATATTAAATTAATTTTTCACAAATTATCAGAGTTTAATTAAAAATGAAATAACTTGATGGTGATTAGCCAGGAATGATTGCAGTATGTCATCCAAGTTGTGGATACAAAGCAAATACTTGTGAAATGACTTAATCACTTCATAAAGGTTAATACCATTTAGGTGAAGGCTAGATACAATGCGTTTAGTGTAAATAATGTGCCCATGAAGGTTGTATAGGTTGGAAGTCTTAGAAGCCACCGAATTATTAATGTATCCTTACGGCAATATCATATAAGACATACGGTTTTGTCCATTAACCATTGTCCATTCATTTTTCAAACACCGTATTATTATCGAAACCTTTTTCTCTTTGATTTTTTAAAGACTTTGCAACATCATAATATATAAACTTTAAGTATTATCATACTAATATTGCTTTTTTTTACCATGTTCGCTCCTTATCACCAGGCGCATTACCACCTGAATGAAGATAATAACAATCTCACATTATTTAATCTCCATATAAGTTTTTTTTTATTTAACACGTTCTCTTCAAAAGTGCAGCATACGGATCTATACAGTGTGAAGATATCCAGTCCAAAAGTAGAGTATGTGGACATGTTTTAATAGATTACTTTTCTCGATAATTATGTATCAGACAGTTGCTCAATTCAACGTGTATCAAGCTTTGCATTTTCGGATTTTTAAATAATTCTTTAAAATTTGAGCCGCATTCTTCAGATTATAAGGTGCGTACATTAACTTTTACACTACAGGAAAGATTTAACGTTCAAGTTATTTAAAAAAATTGTTAGTGTAATGCATATAATATATTTTTTTGTAAAATTAATGATCATTTACCACCTATTAATTAAAATATCTAAACCACAGAGCCCTATTCTTAGGAATACGGTTTTATACGAATTTCCCCTATTTCTTCAAGTAAGAATCGCTTCAATAAAGCAGAATTGAAACTAAAAACTAATAAATTTTTCTTAAGGCTTGTAATTAACATTTTTCTAACACCGTTAACCTTTCTCGAAAAACCCCTAGTGATAAACGTGAACTTTGATATAAAATATCTGAATAAATGAATCGACTGATAAATATACTTCTCATGTGCTATCTGCATACCCAAGGGACGGGTATATTTTTTGCCAGTCAGCTTATTACGTGTACTTTGATTAGGGGAATTTAGGAAATATTTGTTTTGTATGTTTGCCAGAAAGCATTTTTTAATGCTACGTAGATAAATAAACAAATAAGTCAAAAGGTTAATTTTGAAGGTATTTTGTATGAAACGTGATTTTCAACAACTCAATGAAATATAGTAAATTAACAGATCTAAAAATAGTAAAACTTGTATGTGCGTCAAATGGCAGAAAGTTTAAATTCCAGCTCGTTTTGGGACATGTTATACTGCCGGTCGGCAAACCAAATGAATTAGCGTGCCATTGAAATAAAACTAGTAAATCTATTATAAGACAATTTTATTTGACTATAATAATACACGCTACATAAAAACATCATAAAGATTTACAATATTCAAACATTAGTAATTCTTTTGTGGTTTAATTTTAGAAGCATACAGCTCAATATTAAGTTCATAGTTTGAAGTTTTTAATTTTATGTAGATTTTCGAATTTTCTTCAGTTAAAAGGTATCGATCCGATACCAAATGCTACAATGTATGCATAAGCTTATGACTCAGCTCATTCCAGCTGAATGCTGGACTGCAATGATTGACTCATTAACGCCCACACATTTGCAAAAAATCATAGATATACTAGGTAGAATTTTTCGTTTTTTTTAAATGTCGTAAATTTTAATAAGTAGTCATTTTCAAGGCGTGCCAACAAAAATCGCGTACATAGACATGGCATAAGTTACCGGGATTTTTTACGTGCATGTAAAAGTATGGATCTACACAATGTGAAGATATGTCTTGACAGATTATTTTTTACACTAGTTTTCAGCCCAATGGGCATCCAGTAAAGAATTGTCTTATTTTTAAAATCTGGCAGATGTGAGAATCAAACTCATATTCCCCGGATGCATGGCACAAATATCTGGGTTACCATGGAGAAAAGGATTTACAAATATACTGTTTATAAACGACTATGAATATGAAGTTCTGTTATGGATTTTTATGCTATTGTATTTGTGAGATTGAGCAGTTTTTTTGTAATTTAAAAACTTATTTTTTCTGTAATTTAAATACTAAATTTGAAAATAAATTTACTTCAGAGAGTGTTTTTTTAAGTAATTTATAAATTGAAATAGAAGCTTTAAAAAACTTCGTTACCCTAAAATATTTCTGGTTATGGAAGATTTTTTTTTCAACGAAAAAATCCGCTTGACTTTATATACCAACAGTTCAAAATGATTGAAATATAAATAAATATTTATCTCACGAGAGTCATAAAGATTCAACTGAAAACATTGAAATAAATAACACACAGTAAATAATATGAGTAGAAGCTCCGTTACAGAGAGCTTTCGCGTGAAACGAGATTATGAGAATAATTTACTGTCACATTTTAGCACAATATTATTTTCTTGAGCGATATAAATAATTCTCACTCTTTTGAATATCCGTTTACAGATGGCGTTGGCTGGTAAATAAACACAATTGAAATCGCTTCTTCTTCTTTTACTTTGCTAAGACGTCATGTTGTTAACTGTGTAGATATAGTTGCCACGGCAACGGGAACACCCCCCTTATCATTCTTATCAAAAACTCACTTACGCCTATTTTGAACTTCCAAACATTTTTCGCTCTTCCTCCTTTAATTTTAAACTGACAAATTTTGACCACATTTAGTCATTTAGTAATATTATAGTAAATGAGTATTATAATAAAATAAAATATACCACACTGTCATGAGTATAATGTGCGCATAAGTGATTATTTTATCATAGTTTATGAATATGATTTAAAAATAATATAATCTACACATCGTCGTATTACTGGCAAAAGACGTTTAAGTAAAAAAATGAGCTTTGAGATAATCTAGTTTTAAAGTTTGGGTCTCTCTGTTAAACTTCACTTCACGACAAATTCTTAAGGTATAATGATTATACTTTTAAAAAATGTCGTAAAATCTATTCAACACAGAGACTCAAACATAAAAACTCGAATATTTCAAAACTCGCTTTTTCACTTTAACGTCTTTTGCCAGTAATACGACGATATATTGCTGCCTATTTTCATATATTCAAGCTTATTTTTCACAGTGTTATGCGTCACTCAAAATATCAACTAAAAACTAGTTGGAAATTTTATGGAAACCGATGGTTTTTAACAATATTTACACAGTTAGTTCTCAGTTAGTTACGCAAGATCGACTTACGCAAATTCGCAGTTACGCGAATAAAAATATCACCCGAGCTATAAAAAAACGTAATATCGAATTTTTAAAAAGATGTTTGCACATTACGTGACATTGCTTTTCGATCACGTAGCTATTGCCACGTTGCCAACTTAAATCCGTAAACTTTAAAAGAATCGAATTATTTTTGACTTAATCAAAAACTTCAACACGACTTAATCACGTAACTTGAAGGCTAGATTTATGAATATGAGATATACAACAAGTTTTTTTGTTGTTCAATATCATGTACCAAATTTTATTTTATTATTTATTTTTTCATTTACGTATGTTTTTATGATATGTACAACGATACCAAAAGTTTTGGAACCACTTGCCCATCCTGAGCACTCCCTTACTGCCATGAAAGGGCAACTTATTTCTGAAAGATCTAAATGCGGGCAACTCTTGCAAGGCATTGTGGTCTTAATGGATAAGGTGTGTGGGGCTGAAGTACGGTATTCAATGCGAAGATTTTATCTGTGAATTTACAGCATTAGAAATATTGGATGCGGAATTAAGTACGTGAAGGCACAATCTTGATAAGAAGTATTCTAAGAGAGAATATGTTTTATTGAAAAATATAATCAATTCTTCGTATAAAGTAAATACTCCCTGGTATCATCATCTTCAATGAATGTATTCATAACACAATTGGTGGTTTATATCACTGAATTAAAGTTTTATTGAATAAATACGCCAATTCTTTCTTCACTTACAACATTTTCACTTAAATGGGTGATCCTCGGTGATAATACATTGTCTATACATGGTCTTAATAAGAATTTTGCCATTCTGGCTAACATTGTAAAATAAATTAGGGAGTGAATTGGTTTTGTACATAAATAAAGTTAAATACAACCCAATGCTAGAGGAGATTTAAAAAAAATCTGAGACTTTTGAACTTACAGATATATATATGAATACTATCTGTAGATTTTCACAATCGAATTTATTTTAGACATGTCTCTTTATTGTAACTTATAACCGATGAGTTACATGTACTTGGCCACGCATTTTATTATTATATGTGATTTAATCGAGAATTCTGCTACTCTAGCTAATGTTGGTATGTGTGGCCCTGTAACTACCTGATGAATCAAGAACACCAGCTGTTTTACCTGCCAGTAGTAATACCAATATCAAGTGTAACATTTATGTTAAATAAAAAAATCTTCGTTTCTTCATATTTTCACCTTATTGAGAGTGAGTTTAGATATATATTTTTTTATAAATTTATAGATAAGGGACTGTCTATCTTTTCTGGTAAAACATCATTATTTTCTTTTATTTATCACGTACTCTTTTTGCTTTTATTTACCGCTATTTTTGTCACGTATTTAATTTATATTTTTTTATAATATAATTGAATTTATAAGGCTGATTTTGGAGCTAGAGATTACGGGTTCGAATTCCACAACTATATATTTTTTTTTAAATCCAAAATTGTAGGTCAAATGGCTTAAGCAATTAACAGTCTGGTAAACAATCATTGTGAAAAAATCTGTCTGTATGAGTTTTCACTAAATTTATAAAATCACACACTCCACTTTCAGAATGGGCATAATAAAAAAGTTGGCGTAGATATACATATAATTTAAGTACGTAAGTAAGTAATAAATTGCATTGAATAATTTCTTTTATGATTTAAGACAGTCTTTAGTTAATGCATGTATTTCATCTTATTCCAGCTGAGTAGAGAAGTTGGAATTCGACCAGATTCAAATGCGAGCGCGAAAGTATTCTAAACTTTTGCTCACTTCCGTTTCTTCAGCAATACGAGAAGGCAAGGAGAGGTTTTAGAGGAAGGGATGGTAAGTCGCCATTTTAATAATAAGCTCCAAAATCTGGCGGCAAAGTTTGAACTTTAGCTGTTTCCGTTTTCGCTTTCTGGAGAGGGACTCCTCGCCTCAACTAGAGCGACTGCGGAATAATTTAAAAGTTATCACATTTGAGGCGTCGCAGATTTTTTCATATTAATTTGAAAGTAGTGAAAACTTTGCGAATCATACGAAAAGAGAATATGGTAATAATTGATATGAAAGCTTCTTTTTTTTAAACATTATATTGAAAATTATACTTTGCTTGAGTTACAGCTCATATTAAAAATCATAAAATATGATATGCGTTGGTGAAATGAAAAGCTTTAAGCTGAACTGTAATTATTCAGAAGTTTTGTAAAATGCTTTTTTACTTTAATGTTTTGCGATTTTATTGTACAAAATATATGAAATACTCAAATGCAATGACATACTAATATTATTTTACAATATGTTCTTTAACTTTTTTTTTAAATATTCACAATAAACTTTGTCTCTAAGTAAGATATTAAAAAATATTGTATATACACGCAAATCTCAACACTTCGTATTATCTAAGATATACTGTATGAAAGCGGTTTGCATAGTTTTATCTATAATGCTCAAATTAGGGGTTTTACTATATTGGCTGTATTCCGAATTACATTTGGACCTCTTATAACACGATACGTATACAACACGGATTCAATTCAACACGGTTGATGAATTGTGCCATATTCTTGTATAACACGGCTTAAAAAAACAATCATTTAAAAATTAATAAAGATGTCAGATTTAGATAACCCTAAATTATCCCATCATCATTTTATTTGTGATACAAAACACTTTAAACACGTTAAAACACGTTTTGTACCCGAATGAGCAGATGTGTACAAAAAGACAACATCTATCGTGAAAGAATTAGATGATCTAAATATTTAAGATATCGAATATATATTGAAGAGCTTTTAACAAAGAAAAACTAGTCGAAATGTTAAATAAACCTACTATGCCACATAGAAAGTAATAGCGAAGCAGCTAAACGTTGCACATTAAAAACAATAAATAAGGTTTTGGGGTTACCTGATAAATTAGAAAATTATTTATAGACAATAATCCTCTACTGAAAAGAAATTCAAGAGAATACATAAAGATTTACACGCTGAAAGCAGATAATCGCTTATTAGGCAGTTTTAAAAGATGAATTCCGAAAATTCTTAAGAGGCTTCCGATAATGAAAACTTACAAACTATCTTGTAAATGAGTAGAATAAATAGGATTGCAAGTGATAGTCACAATAATAATCATCTAAGTATTTTGAATAGACACGTAAACGTACATTATTTATATTGTTTATTGGAAAAAATAAAGGATATAATTGAACTTCGATATTATTTTGGAACGCACATCCTGATTTTGTATGAACTCCAAACCTCGTATAACACAGATTTGTACTACACGACGTTTTTCTGGAACCATACTACCGTATTATACGAGGACCAGGTGAATTTTTTATATTTTATACAGACGAGAGAACTTCACAGTTTGTCGTTTTTATTCGTCAAAAGTCCACCTTTGCCATTTACGTAAGTTACATGGTATTTGCATTAAATCATCGATATATAATTTCTGCAAGCTTACCGTCTATTTTACTGATACTTCAACTCAATTTCTGTTATTTGTACTTACAATAAATAATATTGAACTCAAAGCTTTAAATACATTTCACATCGGCAAAAATAAAGTTTGTGTTAGGATTTTATACAAAATATACTGAAAATTATCTAATTCAATATATAATATATTAAATAAATTATTGAAGTACATGTACTTATTCATACATATATTTACTATAGAGATCTGGCCTTTATCTTTATTTAGAAATGTTAACATTGAGATTATATAAATACATTCTAATGCTATTTTTCTGAAAATCAGGATAAAGAATTGTCCTTATAACGTTAAATATAGAAAGCTTGTTTCATTAAAAAGGAGCTTTTGAATGAAAAGAAACTTATTGTAATAGGCCATAAAATTAAAAGCTTAAGAAAACGTACACGTAAACGGTAAATAAGTATTTAATGATAATTACTCCAACAGCTTAAAATTACACATGTAAAATTATCCATGTTAATTTATAATTATTATTTAAATAAACCGAATTATAGCTTTTGAGAGCTTCGTTTGAATAAAACTTATAAGTTTATAACACATTTGAAAATACAAGTATAATGAGTTAATTTATGACAAATTATTGAAGTGTGTAAATAAATTTTGAGGGCTTAAAATGAATTGATAGTACAAGAAGTAAAGATAACATATGTTTTATGAATGACAATTAATCTAGCTAAGGAATAAAAGCTCATGTCGTGGAAGCTTAACAGCGGGAATTCCTCTAAGATTAAGAAAGTGTTCGCATTATTGTAAACCTCTAATGAGAGAAACCCCATCTTTACACGAGTGGAAAATAATTCGTACGTACAATTTATATGCCGACAATTATTATATTTTATATTTATTTGACTTGCCAGATGCGGATGAGCACTGGTAATGGAATTATTTCGATTGTGTAATATTTTAAGATTAACAAACAAGATTTTTTCATGATTTGATGATAAAATTGAAGATGTTGATCTTAAGTATTCAAAACTTAGTTTTTCATACACTCAAGTGTGCCAATATTGGTCTGTACGTCCCTAACTAACTAAGAAATCGAAAACATCAACTGTTTTTTATTCTTAAGTGCAGGTCTATCCTGCCAGTAGTCATGCCATTACGGAGAACAGTGATGATGTTTAACGAGATAACCCCGGACATTGATATCTTCCACCTAGCTGAGAGTGAGTTTTTATGAATGCTATTATGTACATTATTAGAATAGGGTCTGTATAATTTACTTGGTAGACACTCTCTTCTTCCTTCTATACATATTTTATAATCATATGTTAATATATATATATTAAACTTATAATTTGTAATGTTACAATATGGATGA
>JAGVSQ010003047.1:0-10433 GCA_022683975.1 Rhyacophila evoluta | reverse complement strand
TATATATATTAACATATGATTATAAAATATGGATGAAATAAATAACAAAAAAGTTTTAGTTTCTTTTAATGTTATTTCATTTTCCGTTTTGCGAGATTTTTTTAATGAATTCCCGAGAAAAACGGAGAAAAGATGCAAAGGAGCTTTTCGTATATTTCACATTTTTTTTGCTCGCCAAAAGTAAGAACTCACTCTACATAATTTCCGGAATAAATAATTATTATTTTTTGGTTTCCCGGGAATAAAAAATATTCGAAAAATATTACTCTATATGGTGAATAAAATTTTAGATAAAAGCTAGATTAGTTCTACGGTGTACCGCATTGTAGTAATATAAATACACTTATGTATAAAATTACGCAGAAGTTCAGACAATATCAAGCGAAACTCATTTTGTATAATAACGTTTGTATATTGTAGTTTTGTTTAATATTGCCTTTATTATAAAAATAAATATTTACGTGATACATGTCTAAGTATTGTCCTGACTTCTGAAAGTTTAAGCACCTCTTCCAGTAATGCATATCTTTAAATTACAGAATCACACCGTATCGCAGTTACATTGCATATATACACACATTTGTTCGAAACACGTTGCGATAAAGATACAAAATGTACACACCTAGCAAGTAAATTTATTCACTTCCAAGCCATTTACCAATATTACGGCGGGCCTTACTACCCCGAGTTAGAACGATGCAAATATTTGGTACATTTCACGACATGAGGGATGTTTGAAACTGAGCAAAAGCCAGGAATAATGCATTGCCAATGATTTTCGGCGGTGATAGTTGGAATGTTAACACTATTTGTGCTATCTCCATATTATTAGGGTGAAATAGAAGTTTATACTACAGCACGAATGTGTTTATCAAGTAATACGTGCGTGTGGAAGAGCGTAGAAATAAAAGTGTGTTTTATTTGTGAATTTTGTCGATAATTCAAAAGTATGTGAGCAATAAAAAAGCTCATATTTTAAAAGTTTGATCAAACATTGCTTGGTAGTCATGGTGATTAGAACACGCAAATAATCGTTTGTCACCTTAGAATACAGATTCAAATATCGTAACTGAACGTAACATATCGTCGTGTTACTGGCAAAAGACGTTAAAGTAAAAAGTGAGTTTGAGATAACCGAGTCTTAATGTTTGAGTCTCTCTGATAAATACATTTTACGACAATTTCTATCAAATAATACATTGTACATTAAAAAATTATCGTATAATCTATTCAACAGAGAGACTCAAACATTAAAACTCTATTGTTTCAAAACTCACTTTATTACTTTCACGTCTTTTGCCAGTAATACGACGATATAATATACAATAATTATTGAATTAAGCGATCGGTTTTATAAGTATGTTGAGATATTCACTTTGTATTCTGTATATTACAAATTATTTAATATATTTATATCCGTTTTTAACTTCTCAAATGGTCTTAGCACGAAGAAATTTCCAGATTAGATTCCAAAACTATTGATAAAACAATGAAGTGTAATTTATAGTATACGGTATAAATATTATGAATTTTAAGTATATCCTAACTAAGAGGCTAGGGAACTGTGCTGAGTGAATGAAGGGTACGCGTTATCACCATCTCAGTTGCTGAGGCAAATTTTGTTATGTAGATTCAAAATTAATATAAAAATAATGACTGAACAAAAGTTTTTTTTTTATAAAACAATTAAAAGAAAAATATATATAAAATTTAAAGACTTCTTAATATTAAATAATCATATACGTCTACAGTAATTTCATAGTTTTATTAGAATACAAATGATGCAGAATTACTTGAATAATTTGTGTAAAAAACAACAATGTATTAAATTAAATATGTAAGGGACTTAAATCAAATATGCCACCGTCCATAAAAATAATAAATTATTCAATTTATTTGTTTATATTGTATTAATCTGAATAAAAATTGTACATACTCATCATAGTATAATATACATTATATTACAGTTCCTTTAATTTATCATGTTCATAAAATAGTATTTGAATTAGATTTTTTTTATATTTCCGTGATATAAATTTGACAGACAGTGGCATTTATGCTTTTGCTCCTCACATTTAAAAATTTCTGTAAAAATATTCAAATAAAAACTAATTTTAAAAACTAAAACGAAAAAAGTATACTTTTTTTGTAAAGTTAAATTTTAGCATTGAAAAGATTCCGTGTTGCGTGTTAGGCTATGAAAAAATGGGAAAAAGTTTTATACAAATGATACAAAACAAAAAACGAAAAATACATAACTGAAAGAGACATTCGAAGGTTTTTCATTTCAATTTTCACGAGTTCAAAAGTGATACGTTAGAATTCTGGTAGTTCGTCATGGGAGCCTTCACCGCCACCCGCTGGTTGTGTTTGTAAGCAAACCGTTTATCAAAGCTCTAGGTCGCGTTTTGGATTTATAGCTTTTACACTGTTACAAACTTGGAAACTCTCGCATGGCCATAAATATAAGTTCAGTCTATTTTCTAATGCGATCATAACACTAGACGTAGAAACGATTATGTAGTTTTTAAATATTTTTTTTGGATTGAAGTCAAAAATTGTACAGCAAACAAACGGAAAAGGTTAGAATTGTAACTTATAAACTATAAAAAGTGTCTCTTACAAAGATAATTTTTTTTAATAACTTAAAATCACTAGCTTAAATCTGTCTAATGATAGACCTATAAATACAATCATTGATTAAAATACTATATAGATAATACTATTTTAATGGACTTCAACTAGAATTGTATTATGTTAATAATTCTTCTAAATAAATCAACACTAACATCAATAATCAATAAAAAAAACTTCTATTAGGGAATAATAAAATAAAACATAAAATCAAATATGTGGACATCCTGATTGGCTGGTAAGAGTACTAATTTTTGAAATGTTAAATGTTATCTACATGCGTAACTTCAGTTTCTATTTAAATAATCTCATACATTTGCGGAACGAGCCTTTGATAAAAAACCCGGTGTAGCCAGATGTAAAATACGTAAGCTTAGGCACCAGGGAGTACAAGTTCTAATATATACTGAGGATTATTTTTTTAAGTTATCCAAGACTGGTTTTCAATCAATTTTTATGAAAAATCTATCAAAAAGAAACTTTTAAATTGTACATCAAAATATTACAGTTCATAGTATTATTATACTTGATAGAATATCTTATGAATTAATTTATTTAATTTATTTTATATATTGAAAACATTACAAGTTATTAATTTAAAGCATTTACAACGTTGAATAATAAAAGAAAGTAAATTTGTGATAAATAAAGCATATAGGAAGAAAATCGACTAAATATAATAAGCAAAACGATTTATACATATTATAAATGCAGTAAATGAAAAGAAAAAAATAATATTAAAAGACATTTAGACCAACTTTAGAAATTTCTAGCTTACTCTCATTCACGTGTAAGATATTAACGAGGCGATTTCATTAAACATGAGCAATAATGTAAAGATGCATTATGCATCACTTTTGCATCAAATACGATGAACAACCACAAACGGTATTTCGATAACAGTAATCTTCGTGTGCATAAAGACGTTAAATAAATTACGATAAAATTATACTGGAAATAAAGCTCTATGCAACAAGCTTTTATTTGTTAAAAGTTCTATTTAATCCTTTAAGTACAGTATTTGTATGTATACTTCAATGTACAAGTATCGTTACCGCGATTCCTTGTTAAACTTTCAAATCCGGTGTATTGGAAACGCTTTATCGCTCACTGGGGGTAAGTTCAGACCAAAAGGGTTGATAACAAATTAAAATGTTTCCAGTCCAACGGGGTTTGTCCACGCTGTGTTGTTGAACCACATACTATCCAACTCGTTCTGATTCAGAATTGATTAATAATATTTATTTATTTTCATGATATTTTTTTTTGATAATTGTAATTTATATTATCATCTGTATGTTTTTTTATTTATTTTTATTACGTGTGAAGTTTTGATCCAGATTTTTGGGCTACATCAATGAAATTAAATCTTTGATATGTATATCAATAATTATTGTTAATATTACGTATTATTTCAACAAAAATTATGATACATTCATAAAACCGTAGTTTTATTTGTTGAAAATGCACGTCTAAAATTCAAAACTGTACACATTGAATTGTATAATATTTTGTGACATCGTTTGAATTATACCATGTATCTATGTCTTCTCCGAAAGTGAGGCTTATAAATCTCGATAATAAGAATGACCACTCTAGAAATATTTGCATTTTCGCATTATCAAGGCTCACGATGACTTATCCATGAGAAAGGAATTTCACCCAATTTTTCAGCTGTAGAAATCAAGCCCGAATCGTGGTCGCTTACCTGACGGCAACAAAATATTATGATATCTTTATTAATTAAAACTTAAATGTTCCTTTATTAAAAATCTTAAATCTCCGAAAGTTCTCCAATTTCAAAACAATCGTGCTTTAAAATTTCGACCCAAAGTTTCATTCAAATACGCGCGTGTTTTTATGTACATATATATTTAGATGTCACACTTGTGACAGCTAAAAACATGTTTTTTTTTTTTTGAAAAACAGCGCCATTTATTCAGACTAGCCACAGCAACGCGTGGCCGGGTACAACTAGTTTAAAATTTAAATAAATATATATTTAACCAGAAAAAAATGTGTTAATCAATTTATAGAATAAACGAATACTTTCACTATAATATATTCATTTAAAAAATAATATTTTATATCGTCGTATTACTGGAAAAAGACGTTAAAGTAAATAAGTGAGTTTTGAGATAGTCGAGTTTTAATGTTTGAGTCTCTTTGTTAAATACAATTTAACGACAGTTTCTATCAAATAATACAATATACATTAAGAATTTGTCGTGATGGGTATTTAACAGAGAGACTCAAACATTAAAACTCGATTATCACAAAACTCACTTTTTTACTTTAACTTCTTTTTCCAGTAATACGACGATGTGTAGCTTAGTATTAAGGTCTGATTTATTTATTTTTAGATGATTCGATTTAGGCGTAGTAACGATACGCTGATGAAAAAAAGTTTAGAAACTTCAGTGCTATGTCAATACAGGCAAATAATAAGGGTAGGTTGTTTCACGGGGTGCAGGGGGCTGTTTCTGCAAGTAATGCATGTTATTGCATTTGACACGGCGCTCGTTAACATCCGATGAAAAACGCGGTTTGACAGGAAAAATTAATTAAACCTTCGAGTCGATTTTAATGAATTTCCCGCGTAAAAATGACAAAGATTGATACCGCACTTAGGGGATGCGATAAAAAGTATCTGCTTGCTCGAAGGGTTGAATAAAGAATATTTTTTGAACACTTTGCAATATTTTTAATTGATCTGCTTACAATTTTATGTCTGTATTTTAGATATAACTAACTGTTGATTTGAACTTTCGCAACCGGGTTATATGAAAACATCCATAGAAACAATATTTTTATATCCTAAAGCCGTTTTAGCATTTTTTTAATATACACCATAGAGAGCATATTGATCTACACAATGTGAAGACATCTTGACAGATTATTTTTCACGAGAATTGTTTGTCACACAAATACTCAACCCAATGGGCATCCAGTCCTGCATTTTTAGATTTTTTAAATCAGACAGATGAGAAATCAAACTTTTGCATTCTTCGGAATGCTAGGCGCGCACACTAACAACTACGCTACTGGGGAAATATATATAAATATATATATAATATAAACAAACATTTTAGTGCATCCATGAAAATTATTAAAAAATATTAGGTACAATTTTAATACTGTAGATTTTCTTGGCTATTATGTAAAGGTCACTGGAACTTCATTGAAGAAGAGACACGCAGAAACCAAAATCTCCGAAAGCATCTGTAGTACATGGTCTAGCCAGTTTCAGTGCCGCTGCATGACTTTTAGTATGATAGGGGGTTATCCCGTCCACTTCCTTATCTCCGAGATCCTTACGAAGTCAGTCTATGTCATGTCATGCTGACTTTACCAATATCTAATATTATCAATATGTAATGCGGTCTTCCAGATCTCCAGAATCCCATTGAAGAAGAGACAAGCAGGGACCTGAATATCCGGAGGCATCCAGTTCCAGCGCTATTGCATAACTTTTAGTATTATAAGGGATTGTCCCGTCCGTTTCCTCATCTCCGACTTCCTTACGAAATTCGTCCATGTCATGTTATGTTTACATTACTATCATTTAATGTTATCAATAGTAATCCATTTCGTATTATTAAAATAAAATTATTTCTTACGTCTCGCGAAACCAAAACCACTACCCTAAATTGACTCAAAGAGGTTTAGAAAAGCCAGTATATTTTATCTGCAGAAAGATATATTTTTAAATGTGTAGATTACAATTATATAAAATCAATAATTTGTTATGCTCAGTAACTAAGCTTTTGGGGTATTCTCAGGATTATTGCAACTGTATGCACTGAATTGCAGGCAATGCAATGTTGAACAAAACTTACAATGGGGTTTGAACAGACTAGTGCAGCGGTACACGGTGGTAAATATTTGCCCCGGAGAATTCAGACACACGAGTGGGCCGGGCTGCGTCACCCTCGCGGGGGCTCATCGGTTGAAATCGATGTCCGGCAATGCAAAATGCCGAACGCATATTCATCGTGGCAATGTTCACAACAGATCGCCGACCGGCCTGAACATGCCGCAACCAGTATGGGGAGACTCGGACATTATTGAATTTTGGTCGGCATCGTAACCAGTTTAAATTCGCCAATCTCCAGCATATATAAACAGGTGGTTCAAATAATAATAACAATTAATTTAAATTCAATCTATTACTTAAACGATGTCTTCTCGATAGCGTAGTAGGTATCGTGCGCGCCTAGCAATCCGAAAAATGCAAAAATTTGATTTCCCGTCTGTCAGATTTTAAAAAAATATAAAAGGGCAGGACTGAATGCCCATTGGGTTGAACAATAAATTGGAGTGAAAAATAATTTGTCAAGACGTCTTAATATTGCGAAGATCCACATACTCTACTTTCGGATTGGATATCTTTGCACTGTGTAGATCCATATGCTCCACTTTGGGAGCAAACATGGGATATAAAAAAATTAAGCTATGCTAAATGAATCAATGAATGTTAAAACACCTCATAACAAACAAACCACACTTTTAGCAGTCAGAAACGTAGCCGAAAAAATCAAGTATTTTAATGTATTAGTAAAATATATTATTCTAAAAACTGATTCCTGACTCGTTCCGCGATGCAGTTTTTCAGTTTCAACAAATCGCTTTTAATGATTATGTTTCTGCTGCCTACGCTTATGAATGGGACATGCTAATGATGTTGATATTGCCATTTCCAACTGTAATAGCTTAAACTCTAAATTACTTACAACTGGTAAACATCCATATGTGAGATCACTGTTATCGACCCGGGTTTCGTCTTTCGGCATTTTCAGACTACATTATATGTTCGCTCACTGCCTAAATATAATGTAGCCTGAAGATACCGAAAGACGAAACCTGGGTCGCTAACAGTGATCTCACATATGGAATTTTACCAGTTTTAAATAATTTAGAATTTAAATACTAAGCACTTTTGAAATTATATTTAAATGGGAATGTTTTGACTGATTTACCAAAACTTTCATGAATAACAGATTAATGATGAGCGTATTGGATGTTCTTGTCATCCATTTAAATGTTCCAATCATTTGTGTGGCAACAAGCTGATCAAAATTTAGGTGGTTTGAAGTTCTCGAAAATTTCATTTAAAATTTCTCGTTTCCCGGGAGCAAAAAATATCCGGGAAATGTTAAATGTTACCCACGTTAAAGATAGGATATATTTACTTTGATTGTTTGAAAATATTACTATCCTATGTGCATATATAATGCAAAAAACTTAATATCAAAGAATAGATTATGTTTGGCATAATTGATAATCGATTAAGGTAACGATGGTTTAAATTATAAAATGTATCAAACTCTACTCGCTTAGGCTAGATAATGTAATATTAAATTATTTCGAAACAATCCGCTTAAATGTCCCTTTATATTTAAAATCCATGGGAAAATACCATAGAAAATAATACTCATATCATTTAATCAAGATTTGAAACTGATTGCAATAAAATGAATCGTATAGAGAATTCTCTAAGATTAGATAAGATAAGGTAAGGTAATGTTAGGTTAGGTTAGGTAAAGTTGAGTTAGGTTAAGTTTAATCATCAAGCATATGAAACGCGGGTTGAATTTGATTAAAATAACCTAAGTATCAATCCTATATCAACTTGAGCAACCCTCGGTGGTATTTGAGATTCACATAACATAACATGACATAAGTAAGTAACATGCATCAATTCAATTTTGAGGTAGTGTTTGCATTGCCAACTTGGATTTGATCTCCACTTAATGAAACTCCACAAAGGGTGACGTAATCATTTTACTCAGAACAAGCCTAATGCTAGCAATTATTTGATTTTGCACAAGTACTGAATATATTAATATCATTGACTAACAAAATAAGTCATACAAACACTGTACTGAATTAAATTAAATGAGCGCCATAAACAGTGACTATTGCAAAGAATAAAACATTATCCATAACATTCTGTTTCACAATTTTGCTACACCAGTACAGGACGATAAGAATAATTCTACCAATTCATTAAAATAAAAAAGTTTTCTTAGTTTTACCATGTACACTCATAAGATCTACACAGTGTGAAGATGTTCGCTTCAAAGCTATAAGCGTCTCCATAAAGTGAAAACATGTCTGAGGGACTATTTTTAACGAGAACTGGTTGTCAGACAATCACTTAACCCGATTGGCATCCAGTCATGCATTTTGGATTTTTAAAATCCGACAAACGTGGCAACCTAGCCCTTCCCAGATGTAAAGCGCGCTCGCTAACCTCTATGCCGGGGTTTCCAAAACTACGTTCCGTGGAACACCAGTGTTCCGCCGAACCTAAATTGGTGTTCCACGACAATTTGGAAAGGTTTTATACCCTGCAACACATTTAAAGATCTTCTTACTAATATAAATTACCCAACCAAAAAAATAAGCTGAGTGTTCCGTTAAAATTTCCGGGTTTGCGAAGTGTTCCATTGCATAAAAGTTTGGGAAACCCTGCTCTATGCTACTAAAGGGACTATTAATTATCTAAAAATATTATATGGATGCAACCCGCAAGCATAATCTAATTTTATCAAAAATTCTTTTAAACACAGAAATAATAATTTTTTATCTTCCCAATATGTAAAATTATCTTCAATTCAGTATGATAACAGAATTAATAGTAAATAAAAAAGCACTACATTCGTTTGATTTCGAAGCACAAATATGAAAAAATCGTTTCTCTATCCTTCTGTAAAGTTTTCTAAGTGGAAATGATGTCTTATGCCTTCCATATCTAGATGTATTACATAAATTATGATAGTATTATACAATAAGTTATTTAAAATCTTCTTAATTATTTGATGTGGCAAATAAGATTTAATTAATTTAAAAAAAGAAAATGTCAAATGCAATATTTGATCGTTACTATTATAATATAAAGTGTGTAGATTGGATATATTGCTAATAATATTAATTAAATATAACCACGATGTATTTATAATATTTAAGACAAGTAATCATACTATTTATTTAGTATAGAAAAAATAGCACAAAAAAGATATATAAATTTATGATACAGATTTAGAAAGAAACTTATTTTATTTAAGTTGATAATATTTTCAGAATATTTCTTGTAAGATATATTTGACTGCAGAGTAATACGACGAATAAAATAAATACATTATAGATACATGGAATTATTTTGGCTGCTGTCAAACATCTCTCGTGAGGATACAAAGAAGTTTAATAAGATTAGAATATGTTTTATTCGATATAGATCTCAGCCATTAGTAAGTACTATTTTAAGTTTAATAATTTTAGTTTTTTTTATTATTTTTAATTACGTACGATTTAAAAGTATGATAGAAAATATAAATGTGAAGATATCCTTTGTAAAAATATAACAAACGGAACATCTGACAACTAAACCTATTAGGATATTGAAGCTTGCTATTTAAGTATTCATTAACCGTAGGATATTTTTGTCACTTTACTAAATTACTGGTAATAACTTGTTTGCCTCCTCGGTAGCCGAGAGGTTAGCATACGAGCTTTGGAACTGGAGGTTGCGTGATTAATTTCCAAGGTATTGGATTATTAAAAAAATAAAAAAATACAAGAATGGATTCCCGATGGATTTAACAATACCCTGAGAGCCAATTCTCTACAAAAGAAAAATTTGTCAAGAAATGAAAATTGCAAATTTCCAAATACATTATAGGGTAAGGATATCTCTGCCGCTCTGGCTAATATTGGTATGTATGCCCCTGATAACTAGAGATAAGAAATCGGGAACATCAACTGTTTTTCATTCCTAAATGCAGGACTATCCTGCC